>VMDR010002843.1:0-12614 GCA_007922815.1 Macrotus californicus
TTGGCTATCTCTTCATCGCTTAGTTGTATTTTTTCTGGAGCTTTGATCTGTTCTTTCATTTGGGCCATTTTTGTTGTCTTGGCGCGCCTGTTACGTAGTAAGGGGCGGAGCCTTAGGTGTTCACCAGGGCAGGGCGGCCACGTCGCTGTGTTGTGACGCTGTTTGTGGGGGAGGGGTCCGAGAGGGAACAATGGCGGCCACTCCACTCCCTGCCGGTTACCAGTCACTTTCCGCACTACCCATAGTCCAACGGGGCCCCTCTGGTGCTGGCTCCGGTGCCGACCCCCGGTGGAAGGGCTGTGTACGCTCCAGGACCCTGTGGGTCTCTCCAACGAGCTCTCCCGTGAGGCCGGGAGTTTCTCCCGCTGCCGCCGCCTCAATCCCCACAGGAGTTTTCAATCAGAGGCTTTGAGGCTTCACCTCTCAGCGCCAGAACTCCGGGCCGCGGGGTCCGTCCCGCTCCCGAGCCGTTCCTCCCCGTTTATCTTCACGAGGGAGTGGGACGCCCGGTCCTCAGCCGCCACCTCTCCCGGCCAGCTGCGCCTTTCCTGGATCCGCCAGCCTCCGCCCCGCCGCTTGAGTCCTCTCCGCCCCTCCTACCGGTCTGGATGTATGTTTCTTAGTTTCTTGGTTGTCGGACTTCCATACGGTTCGATTTTCTGTTAGTTCTGGTTGTTTTTTGTTTTAAAATTTGTTGTTGTCCTTTTGGTTGTGAGAGGAGGCACAGTGTGTCTACCTACGCCTCCATCTTGGCCGGAAGTCCGTTGTTGTTGTTTTCTTTTTCCAACTCTCTCAGAGATTAATGTAAAGCCAAGGCTGGGAGCCATCCTCTCACTCCCTAGCCCTGTGATCTGGAGCAAAAAGCTCCTCTGAGCACCAGTACCCTCACCTGTGAATGCCTCCCCTCAAAGGAGGGGCCACGTTTAAATGAAATAATCCCATAAGAAGTGCTGAACACAGGACCTAAAATGCCAAAAGCATGGAATAAACATTATTATTGTTTTATTAGCAGTATCATCTTTTATTTTTTGATTGAATTATATTAAAGTATGTACTCAGTTTTTATACAAGAGAATGGCAATTTCTCATTAAACCTAATTGATTTATTTTTTATTTTTTAATCACTGTTCAATTACAGTTGTCCCCATATTTCTTCCATTACTCTCCCCTGCCCTGCCTTCCCCCCTCCCATCTTTGATCCTCTCCCTCCATTGTCCTTGTCCATGAGTCCTTTATACGTGTTCTTTGACTTGACCTTTCCCTTTCCTTCCCCAATTATCCCCCAGCACCCCCCCCCCCCCCCCCCGCCACACTGCCACCCATGAGCCAACACTGCCACCATCTTGGCCAAATGGTCTAACTGCAGGTTCTTGTCCTTTGTATTTAAGTGACTGACACTAGACCCCCCTATGAGTCTTAACTCATCAGGGAGATGCCAGCTGACAAGTGTTCCAACCCCCGCCCCTCTGTCAATCTCTGCTCTCAAGGCTCCGATTTTCCCCGTTATGTCTAAGAATTAAATCAGGCAAGTACCAGGGAGGTCACTTGCTCCTGGGAGAAGAAGGAAAGGCAGCAAAGAAAATGCTCTAAGACAAAATTTTCAGAATGTTATCCATCCCAAAAGAGGGGAAAGACGGCTAGAGAAAGCCTGGTGTGTGGGAAACGGTTCTGAAAGATCATTTGGATTTATTCATGAATTTTCTGTTAACCATCTAACATCCACTTCCACTTAATTAGCAAGGAGCCAAATGAGTACATTCTAGGCAACTGCAGCACGCGCAAACTCTGTAAGACAAGCTTGGAAATCAATTTACGTATTAGTATTAGGGGAAACAAGGTAAATGTTTATTTATAAAAAATAAATAAATGCTTCAGGTAGAAAAAAATCCTTGAAGAAAAAGGCTCAGGAATTCCTATCTTCTTCTATGAGAGTGGAGGTGATAGGCAAATAAGAGCAAAGTCTTAGAGTGAAGAAAACATCAATAGAACATCTACAGTTGAGACCACATGGACCCAGGGTCTCCTACATACCTCACCTTCACCTTGATTATCAAAGCCATCTGCCCAGTGACAATGGAGCAGAAATACTGTTGTCCCAGGATTACAGATGAGGAAATGGAGGCGTAAAGGTGAGACTTCACACGTCCAAATGACTCTTAGGGGGCAGGGTGGAGTGAGACTCGGTGCCTGGTTTGCTCCATTTCCAGGTTGATCTGCCTTCCATTACACTACCCTGTGTACCACGGAGAAGCAGCCCACAGCCAACCAAACCACCGCGAACCAGCATGGAATATTGTCACCGATGTGCGGGAAAAGCTCCAGGGATGGGCACACGGCTCCGAGGGGCAAGTGTGCTGTAGAGGAGGCTCCCCTGGCGAGGACCACATGTGTCCAATGGTCTTTACACATTTGGGGACATGAACAATATGGTTTTAAACTATGGAGTGGAAAGAAATTGGTAGGGAGGTAGAGGAAAAACTTTTTCCCCCTTAGTTCTTCATGCACTCTTAGAGAGAATTCTTCAGCCAGAGTCAGAAGGATGTGACAGAGGCAATATGGGAGAGATGTGACATATGGCAGGGACTTCACATGGCATTACTGGAGGGGCCACAGGGGAAATGTGACAAGGAACTCAGGTAGTCCCTAGGAGCAAAGATCCACCCCAGCTGACAGCCGGCAAGAAAAAAGGAACCTAGTGTCTCACAATCCCAGGAAAGTGGATTCATCCAGGGGCCTGAATGAGCTCACTTGCAGATCTGTCCCCAAGACTCCAGATAGGAACACAGTTCTCCCAACCCCCTGGCTGCAACCCTACCAGCCTCAGAGCTGGGGGCCCAGCTGAGCCTCTCTTTGAGAGGAGGCAGCCCCGGGAGCAGCACTGGGGAGCAGTCAGATACACGAGGGTCCTTAGCACAGGGGAAGGAGGGCCTGAGTACCTCCTCCAGTGAGCTCAGCAGCAGGCACCTGTGTCTGCACCTGCACACGTGGGCAGGGAGCCGAGCAAGAGCGTGCTTGGCAGTCTGCAATGCCTCCCACAAAACCCCTTCCGGTGCCTCCCAAGCAATCCAGCCTCTTCCCTCACAGTAAGGCAGACACATCGTGAACCCTGCCTTTCCCTTTGTCTGGACAATGTATTTGAACAGGCATCTAAACATCTCTCACTGAATCCATCAGAGAAACCAAATGGCTATGGTAGCTCTCCATTAGAATGGGTAAAATAGAGAAAAAGCTGAAAATCGATGAAAACAGTCAATAGTTCCAAAGAAACACGATTCTGAGAAAACAGAATAAAGGCTTTCCATTAAAGTCAAGGAAAAATATATGTTAACAGTTTCTGTTTACATTTTCAAAAAGATTCCAGAGAAATTTGTATCTCTGAGAAGTTAAAAAGCTGGGATGAGGAACAGTTGTTTTGGGATGATCAACATAATTAGGGTAAAAATATAAGAGAGGCTGTGAATGACAAAATACGTGTTTTTAAACACGGAAATCAGTTAATTGTCTGCAAAGCTTCAGAAATTTTCTCAGAATGAGGAAAAAAAAGAATCACAATGAACATGGTGAACATACACAGTCAAAGTGACAAGGCAATTTTACTGACCTGTGATAGGAATTAGAGAAGGAACTTATAAAAGAGGCAGAATTAAACATTTTTTAAATAATAGAATAAATAAAATTCCCTGAGATGTAGGGAAGCTTTCAGATGAAAGCTTCAGATGAAAAAAGCTACTGAGAACTTTGCAACACGAATAGAGAGAGACCCACAAGACCAAATGTAACAGAAAGTCTGTTTGCAAGGGAGCCTGGGAGATGTGGTTCTCAAGGTCACCTCCAGAGGTAATGAGTGGGGCGAGGGCAGGGAATAGATTTTAGAGCCAACAGGCAAACTAGCACAACAATCACGTACTATTTACTTCATAAATAATATATAACTCAATATAAGAAAATCACTTATGGCAATTCATCATATAAATGAATCAAAGCGTACAATAATAAAAAAATGAAATGGTACTTGAGGATAGCAATAAAAGGACGAAAACAACCATACTTGAGCTGAATACTCAGGCCAGCCCTACTGAAGTCAAGACTGATCTGACAGTTTGGTGCAATTAAATTATTAAATTATTAAACATTGTTCTGGATAGTGTGGCCAATGCAATAATTTCTCTGCTCCCTACTGAAAAGCAAGAAAAAAAAGGAAAGAAAAAAATTGGGAGTGATAAATGTCAGAAAAGAGGACACAAATTACCATTATTTTTTTATATGCGGCCAAACACCAGATGAATAATTTAACAGAAACATAATGCAACAATACTAGAAAGGCCTTTCTGAAATGCAAAAACATGAATATATATGGCAGAAACAAGATGTCCTTGGGTAAAGAGTTTTCATGTGTTAAAGATTAAAAATTTGTGCCACCTTCAAAAGTTCTATGCTGAAGCCCTAACTCCCAGTATAGCTGTATTTGGAATAAGGAACTAATTGGAATTAAACGATGTTATCAGGGTGGGGCCCTGGCCCCATGAGATTAGTGTCCTTATGAGAAGAGACACTAGCTCGCTCGCTCTCTGTCTCTCTCCTCTCCCTCTGCATTCATGCACCAGTTAAAGACCATGTGAGGACCCAGCCAGAAGTCAGCGTCTACAAGCCTGGAAGAGAGACCTCATCAAAACCACATTTGTCCACACCTTGACAATGGACATCCGGTCTCCAGAACTACGAGAAAACAAAGGTCTGTCTCAGGCACCCAGCCTGTGGTATCTTGTCAGGGCTGCCTTCCCTGGTGAACATGCCATGTCATTCGGTGTCGATGCTTCTCAAGTTTGCCTATAAATTGCAACCATTTCAATCAAAACATCAATGAGTTATCTTTGAAAACTCAACTTCAATGCCTCTACAAGCTCCTCCGAATTTGACAAACTTTTTCTCGAATAAACCTGGAAGAAAACAACCCCCCCCCCACCCCGCACAAGCAGGCACGAATACACATGTAAATCACAGAGTGACGTCACATAAGGAAGGCTGGCGCACACTGAGGATCCATGAAAATGTTAGTCGTTACACTCATCATCTCCCTCGTTATTACCACTCACTTTTCACAGGTATTTAAATGTATTAACCTTTAATGGGGGAAATTGGGCAAAACTTGGTTGATTAATTAATTGTAGCAGGGAAATTTCATCTTTAGGAAACTCCTGTAAAGACGTCATGAGACTAATAGCCAAGATGTGTGCTGTAGCTCTGTTTATAACGGCAGGGCAGGGAGACATTCCAAGTATTCAATAATGCAGCAATATTAAATACATCGATATCATGGCCGATCCATAAAATGCAAAAGGTTTCCACAGTAGAGTCACCCTCAGTCCCAGTCCAGTCAGGGAACGGGGTTACACAGGTGACACAAGAAGGGAGAAGGCAAAGGAGGTGATGAGGGAGCATGCCGCTGGGCAGCAGCAGGAAGCTGATCAGCCCTGAGCCTGGACTGAGGACAGAGGCACTACCGTCCCTGGGGTGGGCAGTGGAGGCCTCCTTGTGGGAGCCAGGGTTCCAGAAGAAACTGGGACCACAGAGGAAAGGGTTGCCCCATGCTAGCTGGGGCCAGTGAGAGACCGATTACTGTCAGAAGTAACACAAAGCAGAGGGAGGGGCAGAGAAATACCCTGGCTCTTCCTTCTGCTGATAAGTCTACCCCAAACGTAGCAGAGAGGCAGGGAGCCTAATCCCCAGCAACTCAGGTCAGGGCCATAAAAGGAGGGGAGTGAACCTGAGAGAAACCAGCTACAAGGCAACACAGCCACGATGCAATACTTACTAATGAGGAAAACATACCCAGGATGTATTTCAAGGAAAGAAACAGGTAATGAGCATTTAGAGTGTCCAAATGAACCTAGAAATAGGGAACACACATACATAACCACACAGAAAAATGTCCAGAGAACATAGACCAAGATGGTCACATTGGCATTTGTCTGCATGATACTGCTTTGGGGTCATTTGTACCATCTCGTTATTCTAAAATGTGTAACGCTGGTGAGTCTAAATAATAAAAGGATAACTGCGCTTCCGTGCTAATGAGAAGAGCAACTAGATCACTAGCCCCGTGAAGACTGGACACAAAGATGAGCTCTATCACATTTACAGCCTTTATTTCAGAGAAAAGAACTAAATTTGTCTTCCAATAACGACGTAAATGTAACTACATCTATGAATGTCGACCATCAGACAGACACTCAATAGATGTTTACTTGTTTGCCCTTTTCTACTCACACATGTAATTGAAACAACAAGGCACATTACGTCTGATTCATTTCTATCTCTTTCCTTAATACGCTCTAAATCATCTCTTTTAAGAATTCCTTTCGCATCTGTTTCGTTTTTATCATGTTAACCTCTGTAAGTCAGACAGTTCCATCTCATGGTTTTCGTAGTTCAGTCTCATTTATTTTACAGCACACGTTCCCTATCCTTTTGGTTGCAATATTTGCCCCCTCAAAACACTGTGCATCCCTTGAACAGTGTTAGATACAGATCTGGTTTGGGAGGATAATTCTGCCACTAATGAGAAATGAGGACTTGTCACTGCTCCATCAGTAACCTTTTCCCAGGCTTGTCTCCCTGGGTGCTCAGCAAGGAGGTGGTGATCACACCAGTTATTTTTACAGAAATAATTTAACACGAAATGGAGCTAATTACGTACTGGAGAACTGAAAATGAAAATGAGGAGCTCTCAGGTGGTACCTGAAAGAAGGCAGCACCCTCCCAGGGTTGGGAGGGCAAGAGAAGGGACCAGGATGAGTCAAACGCACACGCTCAGAGGAGGGGCCCCTCTGAAAAGAGGGTGCTGCTTTACCAGTACAGGGTGACCCCTCTAACCCTAAGATTAACTGGTTAGAGAATCCCTCCATCTTCTTCACATTCTGAGTCCAACTCTTGCCCTGAATGTGCCGCACACAGAAAACCGTGAGAACCTGACTACACTGCCCCCTCACAACTGCGCCCTCAGGTGACCCCCTGTTCTTCCTCGCCCAAACGCACGAGATCTCACACACAGCATCCTGCTTCCAATCATATGAAGGGGATGGTTATTCTTTGCCATGCCTTCTGTTGGGCAGAGGTCGAGACTGGAGGACAGAAAGTGATCGGAGCCCAGGCTCGAAGACACCGCAAGGCAGGGCGGGGGTTATGCAAACATCTAAGCCAGCTGGAAGAAGTGAAAGGCAGCACAGAGCTAGCTCCATCTAGGAGCTGCCGCTGTTCACTCAGCTCTTGTAGACAACAAGCAGGTCCCCATCCAGCCGTGCATTGCCATAGGAAAGACCCTCAGGCCCGGAGCCAGGGGGCGAATGATACTCATGATAACACACTTCCAGGAGCTGTCATTGCAATCACTGCTCTGGCAGAGGCTAGGTTTCTGTGGCCAGGTCATCTTCCTGGCCGTAGAGTTCAAGCTTTGATCAGGCGTCCTCAGCACTTCAGAAAGTCTTCCGTAGGCAAAGAAAACACAACTACCGATGTTCCCATCTTTGAAAGGATGCAGAGTGTTTCCCAGGTGGCACTTTCCTGGCACAAGCTTCTCAGAAGCAAAGCAGATAATCCATCTCCAAAATGTAATACTTACATTCTCTCTCTTTTTTTTTTGTTAGTTCTAGACCTGATTAGAGACTCCATCTGCCATCTGGCTCCATTGTCAGGATCCAAAAAAACTGGAATTATGAGTTAGAAAACATATCTTTCCATACATGCCCTGTATTTATAGGTTAGTACAGGGAGTATAGGACCGGGGGTATTTCTGTGTGTGTCGAAGCTCCACGCTGCCCTCCCAACCCTCCCTGCTCCAGGAAGGGTCCTGAGACCAGACTGTACGAACTTCAACTAAAGAGGACTCTACCATCCCTATACAACCCTGAGAGCATAAGTCACCCTGTCAGTTCCTAAATGTCTTAAAATAGATACTAAGTATACATATGGACTATTTGACTTATTCTCTTCCAAAAGATAGTTTCATTGTAACAAGGAAGTCGAAGCAATATGGATCTAGAAAAATGGTCACACATGGTTAATGACTAAAGTCCCATTAAAGCAAATAACTGAAAAAGAATGGGAATGAATGATTTTTTCTCCAGAGAATGTACAGCCTTTAACTACAACAGACAGATGATTAGGTTCTATGTTTAGTAATCTCTAATTTTTTCAAAATGTTATAAGCAGCTCAAATTTTCAGCATGTGTTATTCCTTAAAATGCGTTCCATCTTTTGATTCACAAAATAAAATTAATTTTTTTTACTTAAAGATTTAACTGATATGGAAAATCAGATGACAACTATTTAGAGAAGTTAATTTCATTCCATTTATGGGTAAATATACTTTTAAGTCAATTGTGTTTATTGTTTTTGAAAGCCTTGCCTGTCTTACTTGCCATGGAATTCCTTTTTCGTCCCGATCTATATCATACATGAACTCCTCCATTTTTTAACTTCCCTAAAGAAAACTATGGAGCTGAGAGAGGAAGCTGGCATGAGGCTCACACATGACTCCCATTTTCTCCTGAAATTTTCCAATGTACTCCCTACACTTATCGACAAGGGTAGTGATGATGATGATGATGATGATGACGGCAATGATGGTGAGCGTGATGAGGCTACCTTCTATTTCCTGCCCTCAAATGTCATTCAGTTACCTTACTCTAGATGCCTTTACCACACTTTCACATTTATTCCCTCATTTAACTCTCACACCAACTCTGAAACAGACAATATTATGTCCACCTTCACGAACAGCACAAGATGAAATAATTTCACAAAGTTGCAGTTACCAAGGACCGGTGCACAGAACAGTAACCACTCCCCCTAATGCCTGGCACACCATGTTTTCCATCATGTCCTCAGTGGAATTAATTTGAGTTTTGATGTTGCACATGCCTCAGCTGGAATTTTCTCTCTTAACTAGGTAGGTGAACATGATTTTAGATAAACTTCTTACAACGCTCCTTGAGCTTCAGTTTCCTCATCAGCAAAGTAAAGATAACAAATAACATACGTAAACCACTTGGCACGGTTCCCAGAAAATCCTAAGTTTTTAACAAGCAGTTGTAGTGAGGATGCTACTGGGTGTATAAGAGACGCTCCATAAATGCGGGTCTCTTTCCTTCCAGCCAGATCATGTCAAGGTTTGTTGGGAGTGAGACTGTCCTTAAATGAGCATCAATGGCGTAAAACATATTCACAAGTTGAACAATTGCTATTAATAACTAACATGTATCAAGCACCTGTAAGGTGCTTTATAGGTAAAGATACATACTATCAGTAACTCCATTTTACATATTAAACAGCCGAGTCAAAGAGGTGAAGTAACTCCCCAGATCACTCAATGAAAAGTGACAGAGCCGGGACTTGAACCAGCTAATCTGGTGCGAGTCCTCTGAGTGCAAGTCAGTTTCAACACCCATGTTACACCTGAATTGTTCCAGCCAGACAAGGCAGCCAGCCTGCACAGGAGGAAGCCGTGTTTTGTTTTCTATTTCTGCAATAACCCGTTTTCGTCTTTGCAGCCCCACCGTCTAAACTTGATAAACCAACATTATCGACACCTTGATACAAGGCAACCAACACCTGTCTTCTAACCATCAACTAGCAATTAAAACCCTGTCTTTAAATAGGAGGAAGAGAGGTCCCCCTCAAGCAGATCAGGATAGTGTCGCCCTGCTTCCTTGCTCAAAGACTCCAATGCCTCCCTTTTTCCTACAGAATCAAGTTCACATCCTTAGCCTGTCCCTCAGAAGCAAGCTCCAAAATCAGCTCCAAAGGAAAAATGTAAAGATAACATAAAGATTAAAGAAAATATTTAAAATGATGGTAAAGCACAAAAAACAGAGGTAAAAATCAAGCAGTTTATAGAAAAAGACCAAACACAAAATGTTTAATAATAAATACATGGTTATATTACTGTCCTATTAAAAGATACTCTAATATCCCTGGCTGGTATGGCTTAGGTGATTGAGCACAGGCCTGTGAACCAAAGAGTTGCTGGTTCAATTCCCAGTCAGGGCACATGCCTGGGTTGCAGGCCAGGTCCCCAGTAGGGGGCGTGTGAGAGGCAACCACACATGGATGTTTCTCTCCCTCTCTTTCTCCCTCCCCTCCACTCTCTAAAAACAAATAAATAAAATCTTTAAAAAAAGATACTCTAACATTGAGCAAAAGTAAATAAATATAATCCATCTACAGATATACCTAAAGCCAATAACTAAGAAAGATAAGGAAGAAAAGATATTACAGAGGATATTAATGGAAAATAATAAAGGTCAATGTGTCAGGGACTGATATCTGCCAACCCCAACATCCAAGCTTAACTGACTTTATTAAAGAACCCTCATCAAGTGCGGGACATGACAACGTTCCCAGCGTCCCTTGCGAATAGGAGCGGCTGTGTTACCAGTGAATCAGGAGTGGAAGGTACTGGAGGGTGTCTCTGCAAAGCTCCTTTAAAAAGAGCTGAGTCCCTGCAGGAAATACATGGTGAAACTTACAGGATCTCAATGCTAATGGGAAACATAAGCAAACTTGTCTGAGTCTTTGAAAGAGCAGGTGGACAGAAACTTACAGGTAAGGAGATTGAGGTTCTCACAAATATAGTAAAACTAATAAGGGTGCCCATTACACACTGGCATATGAGAGCTTTGTGTGTGTGTGTGTGTGTGTGTGTGTGTGTGTGTGTGAGAGAGAGAGAGAGAGAGAGAGATTATGTAATTGTCTTGTAAAGAGAATTCAATGTTTTTTTCAGAAACGGATTATATAAAAATTTAAAAATATTTCAAAATACAGGTCTTGTCTGCAAACCATAATTCAAGAAATAAATAAAAATATGAAATGGCATTGAATAAAAAATATCAACCTTTGGAAGTCACTCACAAGAATTTCATTGTTCTGAGAAGAAATCCAAACACACTTTACATATATTGTCAAGCATAATGAAAAAAATAGTAATGTGCGTCGGAATCTAGATGGCATTGCTAAAAGCACATTCAGAGGAAAAGTCATTGCCTTAAACATAAAAGAGTGAAAATAAACACTAAGCATTTAACCCAAGGGGCCCAATAAAGCACAGCAAAGTTAAGACAGGAAGGAACAGATGGAGAAGCCGCAGCAGCAACTGAACCTCCAGAAAATCTCTGGAGGAAATGACCACACCAGGTCTTAGAAATGCACGCTCAAAGCACAGTTTTCGAAGAACCGGCCAAGTGAAATCTCAGTCACATGGGGATGACTGAATAAATCGTGGCCCAGTACATGTCAGCACGACAGAGAGACACTAGAAATAACCACTGCATTTACTGACATAAAAGCCCACCGTGTATGAACTTGAAAAGAAGAACGTGAACCTGTGTGCACAGTCTGGTCTCAGGTGGGACTGAGGACTACCTTAGCGATTAATACAACTGTCTTTGCACGTTCAGGTATTTACTCAGAGTAGGCACGTTTTACTGTTAAAATTAGAGCAAGGCACTTCCAAAAGCACGGACCACTAGAGCATATTTCTTCTCGCGCCTCCTTTAAAACGGAACATGGCTGTTCCCTTTCTTTGGGGGACATATCTCGTAAATCACCGGAACAGGTGCAACCGCACGTACCCATTAGAGCAAGCAATTACCAGATGTAGCACTGCACTTATCTTTTCTCCAGGATCCCGAGGATTTCACTCTGCCTTCAAAGAAAGCAATTTTCTCTCAGAGGCTACTATCATTTCGTACGAATGATTCAGAGCGAGCCCTCGGCACCACGTCAAAACGTGGGGCAAAAATGAAAGGGCGAGGGAAAGTCAGCCGGCGTGGACGTCAAGGGCTGTGTCTAATTGCGCTTCTCTACTTGAAACCTCTCCTGACCCGAGAGCTCTCTGCACCTGTACAACGGGGCGTGTTGCACCCACGTGCACATCCTGGGAGTGAAATGCTGTGACCCCGTCAAGCCCACCGCGCAGCAGTTAGACGGTATCCCCCGCATCCTCTTCCACCCCCGCGCGCACCACGAAAGCGCCCCTAACCGACCCAGCGCTGCGCCGACTCCGAAAGCGGCGCGCACACGTCCGAGCGCAGCAGCCACGATGCGCCCGACTCAGCTAACACGTGGGACAGCGCGGCTAGCACGAGCCAGGCCGCCAGCTCGCTGGCGGAGAGAGGATCCCCGGGGTGGAGAGTCCCTTAGCACCTGCAAGTTCATCTGCGTGGGCGGCGGCACACCCTGGTGTCCGAGGACGGAAATCGCTCGGGGCAGCTCAGCTTCCTCCGCCCTTCACCCACACTGACCGCTCCGCACGCTGGTGGGAGAAGAAAAGCGGCGCGCTGCTGGCAAAGTACTTTAAAGCCCCAAACCTCCATCTAAACTTCAGAGCCAGACCTTCTCCTCTGATCTCAGGGCATCAATTCTCTGGGCCGGTCACACCCCGCCCCCACCGCTCACCCCGGGCCGTGTGTGTCTGTCCTCGCCAGCCACACCGTGGCCTCCCCCGCGGCGCCCGACGCCGCACATCCCTCACACGGCGCCTGCGCTCCTGGATCTGGACCACAGGCACCACTGCCCAGTGCAGTGCACTAGGGTCTTCGGACAGGCTGGGGGTGTCT
>VMDR010002843.1:12714-82557 GCA_007922815.1 Macrotus californicus
GCGCAGGCGTCGAGGGCCCACCAGGGGGCACCCGTGAGTCTGGTTTGAGGCCAATGGAGAACCGGGACGGACTGCAGTGAGCTGTTGGGGGACGCGAAGACCCCGCATAAAGGGCCCCAGGGCCGAGATACCAAGTTCAGCGTTGTCAGAGGACACAAAGAAGGAAGGGGGAGCTCCTGCCCTTAGGAATTCGGAGACTAAAGGAAGAGCCCAGACCAATTTACACACGTTCAAAAAACAGTCATAATTATAACGAGAAAAGGAAAACATGGGCATGAAAGAACCAGCAGCCGTCACATCAGTCTACTCCCGGGGGTCAGGAAAGCAGAATGCACTTCCTGGCCACCCGCTGACCCCCAAGAGCAAAGAAAATCTAACCAGCGGAGCTGGACTTCTGTAGTCCACGCTCCCTCCCTTACCTGGACATCTTGCTCTTGGGCTCTGACTGGGTAGTGTTTCAGGAACGCAACAGTCCTGGAAAGGGGATCCAGTGGCATGTCCCCATGTTTCCGAAGTGGACGTTGGCTGTGACTTCCTGTTGCTGAGAGAGAGAAGAAAGACTCCTGGCCCCAAAATAAAGAAATGAAGAAGTTCCCTCCCACTCCGCACTGGCCGGGACTACGGGTGCCTAGCGGCTCAAACTGGGCCTTCAGAAGCGAGTGCCCAGGGATGGCGTGGGGCTCGGGCTGGGTCCCGGGAGTGGCAGGAGCAGCCTGGGGGGCTGGCAAGGCCAGACAAGGGGGTCAGGACAGCGGCCCCAGGATGGAGACCGCAGGCCCGCAGCCAGCATCCCAGGCGGGGCGTAGGGACCTGGAGAAGCGTGCTCTCCTAGGACAGGGTTTCTCTTCCCTGGGTGTGCATTGGAATCACCTGGGGAGCTTCAAAAACCCCAGGCCTGGGGCTGCTTTCCGGAATAATCTAATCAGAACTTTGGGTGGTGAGAGCCAGGCATCAGTAGTTTTTCAAAGCACCCCAGGTTATTCCAGTGTGCAGACGGGACGGGGAACCCGTCCCGGTGAGCAGTGAACATGTCACATACAGTTTCATAGGGAATGTAGAGATGTGAGACCTTGAATTGAATGGATACAGCAAGCGTGAAACAGGAGCAGAAAAGCCAGACCTAAACACATTACAGTAAAACTGAAGCCCACCACAGTCATCACTCACTTGGCAGTTTCTTAGCTTTTATTTTACATAAATGAAATCAAATGCCACACATTCTTTTGTGTCTAACTCTTCTCTGATTCAAAACTGATGCCTGCCAGATTTCTGCATGTTGTCGCCTGTAACGGTAGGTCATTCATTCTCATTAGTGTATGTTTGCATCATATGAATATACCATCATTTCTTTGTCCATTTCACAGTTAATGGGCAAATAGGTAGTTACCAGCAGGGGGCGCTCACAAATGGAAGTGCTCGATTCATCTTTACGTGTGCACAAATGTTCCGAGGAGTGAGACTGCGGCTCACAGAACATGCATATGTTCAGCTTTAGATAATACTGCCAAGAAGTTTTCCAAAGCTTTTGGACCAATCACCATCACCGCCGTAGTGTGTGTCCGTCCTTTCTCCTGTGGCCCAGCAGCACCTCTTCCATTTCTGTGAAACGCTAGGGGTGAATTCAGGTAAGGAGTTCGATGCCAGGTGTATCAGTTGGGGTTTGCCAGAGAAACATAACCAATAGGATGGATGGATGGGTGGATGGTTAGATAGATAGATGGATAGATAGATAGATAGTTAGATATTAGAAATTGGCCCATGTGATTATAGAGGCTGATAAGTCCCAAGATCTGTAGTCAGCAAACTGGAAAACTAGGAAAACTGATGTGTACTTTCAGCCCAAAAGCTGTCAGGCTGGAGAAACTCAAGAGCTGATGTTTTAGTTCAAGTCCAAAGGCCTGAAGAGATCAAAGTCCCAGCTCAAAGCAGTCAGCAGGAAGAGTTCTCTTATTTGTGGAAGGATCAGCCTTTTTCTTCTATTCAGGGCTTCAAATGATCGGATGAGGGTCACCCACAATAGGCAGGGCAATCTGCTTCACTCAGGGTACTGATTCAAAAGATAATCTCATCCAAAAACATCCTCAGGAGGGGACTGTTTGAAAGAGGCTGAGGGGATTAGTCAAAGAACCTGTGTGAAGGTCCCCTGTACATGGACAATGGTGTGGGGATTAACTAGGGAAATGGGGGGGTGGGGGGGCTGGGTGGGAGGGGGAGAAAGGGAAAAAAACTGGGACAACTGTAACAGCCTCAACAATAAAGCACACACACACACACACACATCCTCATGGACACACAGAGAATACTGTTTGAGCAAATGTCTGCACATCTTGCTACCCAGTCAAGTTGACAAATAACTGCCGCACCATGCTAGCCTGCCATTTTGTCTGCAAGCTTTCCTTTTAGGCGCTGTGTGGTATTCCACAGTGAGTATTAGTTGCTGCAGATCCCTCCTTCTCACACTGTTTCATTGTGTGATCATGTGGACGTTTATTTATCCAGTCTGCTATTGATGGGCACAGGGGAGGTTTCCAGTTGGGAGCGTCTTGTTGATATTGTCACCATAAATACTTGAGTTGCTTCTGTTTTGTTTCTAAACAATGTTGCAAAGGCAACTCTCTATGTGTCTCCTTGTACAGATACATACATAAAGGTTTCTCTTGGGCAGCCCCAGGTCAAGAAATGACCACCTGGACCATGAGTGGAGAGAAAACAACACATCCAGAAAGTTCTCTCTCCTCCTGCTCCCCATCCGCGGCATCACCATTCTCTCTCTCTCCACCCTCACCACAATGCGATTTAACCAGCGCCTGTCCTCCCCCAGAAGTTATTCACAGGTTTTGTTTTATAAATTTGTATTGAAGTACAATATAACTACAGAAAAGTGCTTGCATTTTAAGCATGCAGTGCAATGCATTATCCTAAATTGAACATACATAAGTAACCCGGGTAGAGAGATGGGGAATTACCACCGTCGAGAAATGGAACGGTGCATTACAGGACAGGTAAATTTTATCTTGACCTGCCAAGCTGCTCTGCAAAGTGACGGTGTCAACTAACTCTCACATCGGAAGTGAGAAAGTGTACCCATTTCTTGTCATCCTTGTCAACACTTGGGGTGGCCACACCCTAGTTTTACGACCCTAATAGGTAGAAATTCTGTCCTGTTGTTTTAAGTTGCTTTTCCTTATTTTTTAAAATATTATTGAGCATCTTTTCATGCTTGTTGGCCAGTGGGAACATTTTTTGCTCATGTCGCTGTTGGGTGGTTCTCCTTTCTCTAAGAGCCTACAGCTCACCCAGCTTCCTGCCCAGCTTCCTGCCCCTTCATGTAAACTGAATATCTTCTCATCTCTAGCACACCGATGCTTCCTAAACTTCATGGATTATGCTGGTGCTTCCCCAGGAACCTCCATGGGGGCTAGTCTTTTACGACCACCACCACACCTGCTACCTCTTCAACCAGGTGTCATCAGCCAGTGGCTGTGCACATTTGGCTTCACAGAGCATTTGCAGGGTAAGTGGCCAGTATTACACTGGGTGGCCATACCAGCCGCTGAGTTCCCACTGTTTCACACCTGGCCTGCCATCGAGGTTAACTTCACGGCTACATAGGCATTTGGGATTTGGTGCAGCTCCATGCACATCCCAGTAAAAGCATCACCGTCTAGGACTTTCTGAAGACGGGGGTTATCATCTCATTTCCTTCACCAGCTCTAGGATCTTGGACAAGTCACTCCAACCCCAGGAGCCAGCCTGCTCTGGTGGAAAATGAGACCGCACAGATGCCCTCCTTGCCTACCTCCCAGAGTGGTTCTGTATATCAAATGAAGGAGCGCTGGGCTCTTCAAAGTATTCACCAGGGCACCAGTGCCAGTCACAGTCAGGACAAGGGGTTGTGGCTTATTGACAAACACAGACCCCAGGCTTTTCAGAGAGCCTGCCTGTGCAAACCTAGGGTGGAACCATGGGTATGAGATACAAATGTGCCCACCTATCCTGAAATAATGTGCAGACTACCAAGTAAATAACTGGGTGAACATTGTATTAAGCCAGAAGGCACCCTCGGCTGAACCAAACACATGATTATGATTGGATTTCAGATGAGCAAGCATGACCTGAATTAATCAACCTGCTGATTAGCCCAAACTCCTATATCATTGAGACTGCAGCACAAAGAGATGTGGGTGGTCCATTGTGGAAGGAAAAGCACATCTGGGCAGGGAGGCCCATCCAGAGAGCCACGTGGATGGCTGCAGGTGGCTCTGTCCTGCTCCCAGGGTGAGACCAGGGCCCTGGGCAGGACGGCAGGGTGAGAGGCTGCGCCTGCTCTCAGATCAAGGCTGCTGAGGAGAGCGCAGCACGTGGATCCTGATGCCATCAGGCAGAGCTCTTCAATGAGGGGCGCTCCAGGGGGGCTCTGTGTCTCTGCGTAACTGAGCTCCCGCCAGAAGTCTTGGGAGGCAGAGGAGGTGCAGCCACTGCCTGGCTCTAGGGAGGAGCCGGACTCTCTTCCTTGGCTGCAGGCACAGGGACAGCCAGGCTGAAGTCCACCCGAGCCATGCCAGCCAACCTCACAGAGGGCAGCCCCAATGCCAACGGGACCACGCAGACGCCGGATTCTCAGGCAGCCGTCTGCTTCCCCACAACTTTCACGGAGCTGGTGGAAGAGGAGGAATGGGGCTCCTTCTACTCCTCCTTTAAGGTAGGCATCCCGCCTTCCACTCCGAACACGGATTTTAAAAACCAGGACAAGTAGACTGGCTCCTTTATAATATAAATAGCCAGCATTGTAAATAGGGGCAGTTTGTTTTCTTAACTTAAAAGAATGAATGGAAACCAAACTGATAAGCTAAAGCAACAAGTTCTGTACAGCGAGAGAGGACCTATGTGGCAGTGTGTTATGAATACAGGTATTCTTCCTGCTGCTGCTGAAATGTGTGAATATGAATGGATGATTTTTTAAAATTCTTTCTCTTTTCCTTAGGTGAAAGTTTGTGTCATTAATCCTATAGTTGTGCTTGAAATGTCTGTCATATAGGGGTTATTGCTGTGAGCTTTTTGCTGGGAACTTCAGAGGGGCAGCAAGCCCACCCCTCCCAGGACAGGAAATGCCAGGAGAGACGTAGTCCCAGGATAACTGATTCTTTGCATTGAGCCTCAGTAAGAAATAGACTCTGGGGCTGTACTGGGTGGCGTGCCTGTGTGCAACAAGTGTCCCGGAACAAATAAACGGATCAGAGTTGGATGAGTTTTCAACGTGCACGTATGCGAGGGCTGCACGGAGGAACGTTTCTCATTAGCTGACACTGTTGTTCCCTTCTGTGCAAGGAGGCAGTGGTCAGGGCCCAAGCGGGCACCTGGAAAACACAGCTTCCTGCTTCTTGCGTCAGGATGCGTGGGGCATCAGGTTATTTCACACACTGCCTGTTGGCAGACTCAGGCATGGCAATAATTCTCAGGTCTCAAGCTGGTCCTTTTTACCCTAAAGGAAAATACTTCAAGAAAATTTCTAGCAGTTTTTTATTTTTTTTACACCCCTCTTGGTGTTCTGGAAATGATTTCGTTTTTACCCAAGGCTCAATAGAATTACTGTAACATCTACCTCCCTACTGGAGCTTTGATTCTGTGAGAACACAGAATAAAACTTTCAGCAGGGGGCCATCCCCAGAGCCAGCCTCATGCTCCTCAAGGAACAAGACAGGCTGTAGCAAAGCATGGCCCAAATAAGTCACTTAGGCTGGCTGCTCGGGACCCTGCCCCTGGGAACCCCTCCTAAAGCAGGCACACGCACAGCCCAGCTGTCCAGCGCCACCGCAGGAAGTGTACACTGAAATTGGAGCTTGCTGTCATTTACCCGTTGGCTGAATAAGCCCCTCTGTGAAATCTGCCTGCAGTTCCAGAGCTTCCGCCTTGGAGAAGCAGGCTGCGTGCGCCGGGAGCCACGGGGCTGCTCTCGGACACGCTGCCTCTGCAGCCTGTCTGATATTCATGGAACGTGACAGCAAACAGGGTGAAGGGAGACTGGTCATTGCAAAAGCGATGACAACCAGCACTAACCCGGTTGTTCTGGGACTCAGGCAATACTCACTGCCAGCTGAGACCCCATTTGCCATTTTTTATTTTATTTCTTTTAAGATTTTATTTTTATTTATTTATTTTTAGAGAGAGGGGAAGGGAGGGAGAAAGAGAGGGAGAGAAACATTGACATGTGAGAGAAACATCGACTGGTTGCCTCTTACACGCCCCCCCACTGGGGACCTGGCCCGCAACCCAGGCACGTGGTCTGACTGGGAATCGAATCAGCGACCCTTTGGTTCGCAGCCTGCACTCAATCCACTGAGCTACACACCAGCCAGGGCAGCCATTTGTTTCAGTACAGCTCCTGAAGGGACATTCTGAATATCTGGACAAACAAATCCCTCCCCCGCTCTCTACTAGTGTCGGTACTCCAACTTAGCAACAGCGTCTCTGAGCACTAATGGGAAGCACCCCGTTCTTATCTCATTCCTATTGATGTGTTTGCCACCAAACAAGTGGGCCACTTGGCGGAGGAGAGATGCAGAAAGAGAGCAGGCCAAAAGATGACAATGTTCTTTTTTTTTTTTTGGAGACGTGCAAGCCTCGACTAAAAACAGTGATTTCTAGTTACACGGCACTCAGCGGTGGTGTTTCTGGAAACCTAGCTTGAATGTCTCAGGCTAACTTTTTTCCGCAGCTCCCTTGGAGCCCAGGAAGCTCTGGGGCACTGTTAAGATGGGTACAGTTCTGATAAAAAGAAAAAATACCCGTGTTCACTGTGACGCTTTAATCCCTCAAGCTTCTCCAGAAGAAAGTCAGGATTGGGTTTGTTTACTGCCTTCCAAGTGTGTCCTTTTAAACCCCTCTGCCTTTACCAAAAGCAGGAAAAATATCACAAAAATGAAAATGCAGCAGCAGTAAAAGCAGCAGAACTAGTAACAACAGCAATCGCCACATGTCTTGCCGCGGGCTCTCTTGGTGACAGGAACCCTTCTAAATGACTTCTGTGAAGGATCTCAATTCTCACCACTCACGGAGTCCCCCTCCATCTGCAATTGCTTTCCACCTTCTTGGGTGTTTATTTAAGTCCTACTCACTCTTTAAGGCTCCTTTCGGGTTGCCTCCTCCATGAAGTCCCCCTTTGCTAATTCCACCTCTGAGTTCCAGTAGTGACATGGAGTGTACCTCTCCCCTTGCCACTTAATCCTACTCTGGCTTCATCTGCTCTTTCAATATGTGTGACAGTCATGAAGCTCCTTGGGTAGTAAAAGCAACGCCCGATGTTTGTTTCAGATTCTTTCCAGAAAGCAGCACCATCCTGGGCACACTCAATAAACATTCACTGCAGAAATGAAATGTAAAGTTCTCTTTCTGTCCGTTGCCTCCATGTCGTCAGACCGGGCATCAGGGAACTTGCTTTCTCCACGACAGCAGTAGGGGTTTGGTAAACACCACCACATGGGTCAGCTCTGCCCTGCCCGGCCTCTGCCAGCTGCACACACTGAGACCCTTCTCTGCAGTCACATTCAGCACGTCCTCATCCCAACGTGCCCGGGGTAAGTTGTACATCCTGGTGGGTGGGCTATGGAATTAGTTGTGGCACCATGGACCGGTGCCCCTGTTCCTGGTTAGCCCTGGGGAACACGTACGTACCCACTGCATTGTAGCCTCACCTGGGCTCCGCTACTTTGCCTCAGTCTCCAGGCCTGGGCTTCTAACTTGGCTCCCTGCCTGGCACTCCAATTCTTCTCTGAACCCCGAAGCTCTCGGGCAGAAGGCAAGGTATTCCTGCCTAGATCGGCCTAGCCCTTCCTCCACAGGCTTAGATCCTTCCTCCTTCCCATCTTCACCCCCAAATTCTTGCCCTGCTCCCCACTGGTCTAACCTACTCTGCCATCCTAAACATGTCTTTGGATATCAGCAGGGCGTCAGGAATGAATTCACCACCTTCTCCCTCTGTCGTGAACTTCAAGTGACTGACACAATGTGGTCCTGGGTGCAAGGTCCAAGTCAGGCCCTGGCTTCCTTCACAGCTTCCTGTTTCTCATACTTTCAAGGTCCCATCCCGCTTCCTTCCTCAAGTCCCGAGCCCAGCATTAAGGAATTATCTACCAGTTTTCAAGGAGGATGGGGCCTGTCTCTTCAGAAAGTAAACTGGGGGCCTCACTAGAAAACTGTGCAAGTTTTGTGGGAGTTTTTTTGTCTTTAAGAATGTCTTTTATTCACACAAGTCATATACATAATAATCATAGGCAACCCTTATATAGCATTACGAGACAGACGCTATTCTAGGTATTTTACATAGATTAGTCATTTAGTTGTTCTCAACATCTCTGTGAAATAGGTACTACTTTGAACCCCACTTTCCAGACAAGAAAACGGTTAAGTAACTATCCAGTATCACAAAACGAAGAAGAGACAGAGGCGTATTTGAACCCAGGTAGTCTGGCTGAGGTCTGAGTGTTACGCTGCAGTGCTTATAAAAAGTTATTTCAAAATTGTGCAAGTGTATTTGGATGTGAGAGAAATCACAGAGGCCTACTTAGGGGGGCTCAGATCTTGAAAAAAAATGAATGTGGAATGAAAATGACTGAAGTTTAAGAAAGGCTGATTTAAACTGTTTCAAACTTCTAATTATACAGAATGCTCGAATATCTTCCTAGACATACTTGGAAGAATTTCTGGAGAGCAGATACAGGGATGTGCATTTACTGGGTTCCTGCTCTCCAGAATGGCGGTGCCAACATGTTTTCTTTCCTTTTTTTTGAAAAATAAATAATAGTTTATTTTACCCCAACTCTTCTTAAAACCATGTGTAATCAAAGTTTCTATGTGAATTATACCATAATGTGTGTTTCTATTAAATATTTTATTGTTGTTCTATTACAGTTATCCCAATTTTCCCCCTTTGCTCTCCTCTGCCCAGCCCAACCCCCACTCCCACAGTAAATTCCCACACTGTTGTCCATGTCCATGGGTCATTCATAAACATTCCTTGACTAGTCCCTTCCCCTTCTTTCCACCCTTAGGTCCCTCCTCCCCTCTGGTCATTATCAGTCTGTTCCTTGTTTCCATGCCTCTAGTTCTATTTTACTCATTTGTCTGTTTTGTTCATTAGATTCTTCTTATAGGTGAGATCATATGGTATTTATCTTTTACCACCTGGTTTATTTCACTTAGTGTAATGCTCTCCAGTTCCGTCCTTGCTGTCACAAAAGGTAGGAGCTTCTTCTTTCTTTCTGCTGCGTAGAATTCCATTGTGTAAATGTACCATAGTTTTTTGATTCACTCATTGACTGATGGGCACTTAGGTTGTTTCCAGCACTTGGCTATAATAAATTGTGCTGCTATGAATGTTGGGGTGCATAGGTTCTTTTGAACTAGTGTTTCATGATTCTTAGGGTATAATCCCAGCAGCAAAATTGCTGGATCAAAAGGCAGTTCCATTTTTAGTTTTCTGAGGAAATTCCATACTGTTTTCCACAGTGGCTGCACCAGTCTGCATTCCCACCAACAGTGCAGTAGGGTTCCCTTTTCTCCACATCCTCACCAGCACTTGTTGTTTGTTCATTTGTTTATGATGGTAGCCATTCTGAGCGGTATGAAGTGGTACCTCATTGTGGTTTTAATTTGCCTCTCTCTGGTGGCTAGTGATGTTGACCATCTTTTCATATGTCTGTAAGTCCTCTATATGTCCTCCTTGGAGAAGTATCAGTTCAGGTTCTTTACACATTTTTAATTGGATTATTTGCCTTCCTGGTGTTCAATCATATAAGTTCTTTATATATTTTGGAGATCAAACTTTTGTCCAAGATATCATTGGCAAATATGTTTTCCCATATGGTTGGTTCCCTTTTCATTTGGATGATGTTTTCTTTAGTCTTGTAGAAGCTTTTCAATTTGATGTAGTCTCATTTGTTTATTTTTTCCTTTAGTTCCCCTCCCATTGGAGATATATCGGGGAAAATAGTGCCGTGTGGGATATCTCCTTGTACATATATATACACATAAAAATGCCTATGTTCTCCTCTAGGACTTTCATGGTGTCATGACTTATATTTAAGTCTTTTGTCCATCTTGAGTTTATTCTGGTGTATGGTGTAAGTTGGTGGTCTAGTTGCATTTTTTCACATGCACCTGTCCAGATCTCCCAACACCATTTATTGAAGAGACTGTTTTTACTCCATTTTATGCTCCTGCCCCCTTTGCCAAATATTAATTGACCGTAGAGACTTGGGTTTATTTCTGGGCTCTCGTTCTGTTCCATTGATCTGTGTGTCTGTTCTTATGCCAGTGCCAGACTATTTTGATTACAGTGGCCTTGTAGTATAGTTTGATATCAAGTATTGTGATCCCTCCTACTTTGTTCTTTTATCCTTAAGATTTCTGAGGCTATTCAGGGTCATTTTTGTTCCATATAAATTTTTGAAATATTTGTTTTTGATCTGTGAAATATGCCACTGGCATTTTAATAGGGATTACATTGAATCTATACATTGCTCTAGGTAGCATGGACGTTTTAATGATATTAATTCTTCAATCCATGAACACGGTATATGCTTCCACTTATTTGTATCTTCCTTAATTTCTTCAGTGTTCTGTAGTTTTCAGAGTACATGTGTTTTACTTCTTTGGTTAAGTTTATTCCTAGGCACTTTATTTTTCTTGTAAATGGAATTTTTTTTTTTCTAGTTTCTGCTTCTGATGTTTCATTGTTGGTATACAAAAATGCCTTTGATTTCTGAATACTGACTTTGCATCTCACTATTTTGCCAAATTCACTTATTAGGTCAAGTAGTTTTTTTTGGTGGAGACTATAGAGTTTTCTAGGTACACTATCATGTCATCCATAAATAATGACGGTTTTACTTCCTCCTTTCTAATTTGGACGCCTTTTATTTCTTTTTCTTGTCTAATCACTATGGTAGAACTTCCAATACTATGTTGAATAAAAGTTGTGAAAGTGGACGCCCTTGTCTTGTTCCTAGTCTTAAGGAGAAGGCTTTTAGTTTTTGCCCATTGAGTATGATGTTGGCTGTAAGTTTCGCATGTGTGTCCTTTATTATGTTGAGTTATGCTCCCTCTATTCCCACTTTGCTGAGTGTGTTTATCATGAATGGGTGCTGTATTTCATCAAATGCTTTTCAGCATCTATTGATATGATCATGTGATTTTTGCCTTTCATTTTAGTTATGTGATGTATTACATTTATTGATTTGCAAATATTGTACCATCCTTGCATCCCTGGAATGAATCCCACTTGATCATGGTGTATGATCTTTTTAATGAATTGCTGGACCCAGATTGCCAATATTTTGTTGAGGATTTTAACATCTACTTTCATCAGAGATACTGGCCTGTAGTTTTCTTTCTTTGTCGTGTCTTTACCTGGTTTGGGAATTAGGATAATACTGGCCTCGTAAAAAGAGTTTGGGAGTCTTTCTTCTTCTTGAATTTTTTGGAATAGTTTGAGAAGGGTAGGAGCTAGTTCTTTTTAAATATTTGGTAAAATTTGTCCATGAAGCCATCTGGTCCAGGGCTTTTTCAATGTCACTAGCTGTTATCAGTCTCTTCAGGCTTTCTGCTTCTTCCCTATTCAGTTTTGGAAGACTGTATGTTTCTAGAAATTTGTCCATTTTTCCCAGATTGTCCAATTTCTTGGCATATAGTTGTTTATAGTAATTTCTTACAATCTTTTGTATTTCTGTGGTATCAGTTGTAATATCTCCTTTCATTTCTGATTTTATTTATTTGGATCCTCTCTCTTTTTCCTGATGAGTCTAGTCAAAGGCTTGTCCATTTTGTTTATCTTTTCAAAGGAACAGCTACTGGATTTATTAATCCTTTGAATTGTTTTTTAAGTCTCTATATCATTTAATTCTGCCCTGATCTTGATTATTTCTTTCCTTCTCCTCACTCTGGGCTTTGCTTGTTGTTGTTCCTCCAGTTCTTGTAGGTGTAGGTTTAGGCTGTTTATTTGAGATTTTGAAAGCTGTGTAAGTTAAAAGTAAATGTGGAATAATAGCCCCTTCATAGTAGCCTTTCACTTCGCTGGGAAATTCGCTAGCAATCTTTTCCAAATCTCTGATTCTTAATGATGAGAAAATTAACTCAAAGTAACTGAGAGGGAAACCCGTCTCAGTAAGTTGCCTAAGTTATAAAATAATGCAAATGAACTCAGTTTTATTGCTCTTAGGTGAGGGGAGAAACATGAACCAAGACTGCTAGGTATTACCTAAGGATGATCTTTTATTGACTCTCCTTTAGTGGCTAGCTACAAATGGTACACAATTAGTCTGCTGTTGGTATGTAAATAATGGCTTCCCTGTGCCTGAGGGTGACTGGACACAGTCTGTTCCCCTCCCCTGTGGCTCTCCCAGACTGCTGTCTTATAGTCCCTTGTCCTAACATGCCCTTCCTCTGTTAATGTAACAAAGCACATTCCAGTTCAGCCCATGTTTCCATTCTCTCATACTGGGATTCAAGCAAGAGCTCAGTGTAAGAAGTTTAAGTGCACTGTACTGTGCTTGTTTTCATTATGTTTAGGTTGACAATTTATTTGTAAGAAATTCTCCCTTCTGAGTACCAGCATTTTCACCTTCAGTGACTGTCATTTCAGCTCCTCTCTGCTCACTTCCCTGCTTTCTGGAACCCTCCTCGTAGGCTGTCACACCCCTTCAGGACTTGCTTGTCCCCCTTCCTGCCCTGGACCCCAGGACCACATTGGTGAGGCCCTTCCTGGAACCCAGGAGCCCTCGGTCCCCTTGGCTTCCAATGTATCTCCTGCAAGTTATAACAAGGGGTCTTGGCATGTACATTATGCATTTTTTATCCCCTTCTAATTAGTTCCACTCAATATGTTCATTTTCAGTTTCTACCGTTGAATCCTGCAGCTGTTCGTACAGAAATTACTATGCATTTTGCTCAGTGAAGTAATTATTATAGGTCTGCTATTTACTCTTACACAGCCCCGACATGCCTCTTCGAGTCTGCTCCCCTAGGTCCAAGCTCCACTGTGTCCAATTTCCCTCCGTGTCATTGAGAAAGGCACAGATGTTGCTGGCTGGCCTCACAAGGATGCCATACAATTCCCAAGTCATATACTCTAGTTGTCAGGAAGGAAAACTTTACCGGTTAAACTTCCCCTTGTGTGACTGATGCATCTGACAGCAGGACATACGATCTTACCTCATCCGAGTACGCTCAGTCATTACCGAGTTTCTCAGCCTGCGAAGGGTCGTTCCCTTGTCTGACTCAGGGAAGGCGTGGGAGCTGTAGGGAGGTGTTCCTGCAGCGAGGTGTTCCTGCAGCGAGGTGTTCCTGCAGCGAGGTGTTCCTGCAGCATGCTCCCGCATGTGACAGGGGGGAGGGCAGGGCCAGCCCAGGGAGGGAGCAGAGCAGGTTGGCATCGGCTGAGATGAGTGTTCTTCCGGCCTTCAGAAGTGGTCATCCTGGCCCCGACCCTCACGTGGACCCCCACCTGGCCCAGGTCAAGCATGCACTGCCTTCTGCTACAGCATCCCTCTGTCATGCTTCCTCAGGGACACAGGCGGTCACAGCTCCCTCCTTCCCTCTATCAATCCTGGCTGAATGTCTGTGTCCTTACTGGGAATGAAAAGTTCAACTTCTTCACTCCCAAATCTGGGCATCAGAGAACAAAGTGGGGTTGTCTCTGGTTCTTTCTCTGCCCCCTGGGCAGACACTCAAACACTCATGCTGAGATAGCTGGGAAAATCCCTGGGAGCGTCCATTATTGGTTTCTATTCAGTAAGCCCCCTCTAACCCTGAGCCCCCACACTTGGCAGTGTTGTCTCTTCCTCCCCCTTTCTGTGCTAACCTCTGGAGGTGGCAATATAATGTCCTCTCATCAGTGTCCTGATCTCCTGTATCAGGTCCACCATCGCACCCTCTCACACTCCCACGTCTTTAGCCTCTTGCTGTGTTGTGAGGAAGCTGACCACACTATTCTTCCAAACTTCTGATCCTAGGCTCTCTGCTCCAAATGCACGAAAGACACATCCTCTCTCGAGGGAAAAGGCCATTTCTCTTCACCCTCCAAGAAGCATTTGGAAAGCCTGACACTGACTTCTTCCACTCTGTCTGCATTGACAGAGTGAACATTTTCCCCCAAGGCCCGATGGCCGCCTGGCTGGTGAAAGTTTTATCAAGGAAGGAGGATAGAGCCCATCCATTAATGCTTCAAATGTCCCTCTAACATTCGTGAAATAATTTCCTGTTGATGCACTTACTAGGTGAGAATGTTCCCAGCCATGAACTTAAGTAACTGAATTTGGTGCCTTTCTCAGTCCACCCGAGTGTAGAAAATATAGCCTAGCCATCCCCCAGAGCAACAAACTCAGGCTCTCAGATTTTCATCATTTTCGTGCAGCATGGGCTCTAACACCAGACGACTGGGGTCAAGTGCATTCTGCTGCCACCACCATCTGGCTATGTGACCTTGGCAGTTGACTTCTGCCTGTGCCTTGGTTTACTCATCCAACAAATGATGCTCTTCAGAGGGCGGTCAGGAAAGGTTACGTGACTGAATGCTTGTGAGTGAAGATTTGAAGACCAGTGAGTAGCCTAGAGTAAAGAGTTAATAAATGTGAGTCATTATGTCCCCCAGTACTCGTGGTTTCACTCTTTTCTCAAAGCTGTTTACTGAGAGGTGACAAGCCACCATTATCTGAGGACCCTAAGGGAGATCCCCACAGGTTGAGACTCTCCGGGGTGCCTTCAATAAGCATTGGGTCCTCAAACAGCAGTGGTGAGTTGAGCTGTTTCTTATCTTTCAATTAGACCATGGAACATGTAGAATGAGATATTTAGAGAAGATTCCACTTTTGACTTTATTGTCCTGATATAATGTCTGATTTTTATCTAGACAAGCTTAACGGCTGACTACATGAGAGGCTATTTACAGAAATGGGAAATTATGCCCTACCCAGAGAGAGGACGGATGGGCCTCCACAGTGCCAAAAGGCTTTGCTTTCGAGGCCACAAGAAAGCAAAACCAGCCAAGGTCATTGGGAAGTCCTTAAGGAGTAACCAGGGTCTTTTCTTTCTCACTTAGGCAATATTGATGGCTGCCTACAAGAGATGGACCTCTCACATAGTCTAGTCAGCCCTGTGTAGTTAACACACAATTTCAGGCGATGTCATCAGAACCTCCCTTCAGCTCTGGGAGGGTTTGAAATAGCATTCTCATTTTCTTTTAACCAGAGGTGAAACCGAAGTCTAAGAGAAGTCAAAGATGTGAACTTTTTAAAAAGTAAAACAAAACAGGAAAGAAAGAAGGCAGAGAGGGAGAGAGGCAGGAAGGAAGGGAGGGAGGGAAGGAGGAAGGGAGGGAGGGAGGAAAAGTTTTAAATATGATCTTCTGCTGATTTTAGTCAGCATAGGTTAGACTCTGCAGAGTGAAAAATCAACCCCTTAATATCAGGAAGCATATGTTTGCATCTTTCAGACCATCTGCAACCTCTGCGAGGTTAATGGTCTAACACATAAAAGGTTTATTTTTTTCTCATGTCACAATTGCAAGCAGGTTACTTGCTCTAGAACAAGTGGTTTCCAAGGGAGATGGCAATTACCTGCTTTGGTGTGAAACGGCACATGATTTGGACTTCGGTTCCATTGGCAAGAATTAATTAGCTGAGTGTGGGCAGACCAATCTCTAGATCTAAAGCAAACAGGATCCGAGGTCTGTCTGTTTCCCCTCCCACACGCAGCCAGCTCTGGTTCTGCATCTGAGAATTGGAGGCCACCCACCTCTGAGCCATAAACCACTGGGCGGGTATTAAGAGGAACACATGTTAATAGTCATATCCCTGCTCTCTATGTGTGTGTGTGTGTGTGTTATACACTTTCAGAGCCACAGCAGAACCGGAGAGTTTAGTGGGGGCAACATGATATATGGTTCTCTCCTTTCCTTTCTTTCTTCCCTCCTGTTATCTTCCTTCTAATTTTTTCCCATTCCAACCCGCAAATGATATCTTGACAGTGATTTCTGGATTTGGCACACAACCTGGGAATTGTCTATGCCTTCAAAAATCCATTTTTCCAATCTCGTGTCATTTTTCTACTATGGTTAGGATGGGCTGAACCACAAAGGCAGGGCAGGTATCAGGCTAGAAGACCAACCTTGCCCAGGGGACCGTCCCTGCTGGGGTAATCGGGGCTCCTGAGCATAGGCTCACGGTGGTATGGCCAACCCAAATCCAGGAGGCACAGTTAGGTTTGGTGCTTGGAGTCAGGCAACGAATGGCTGCCTCTGCAGACCTCAGATAGGTTCCCATGGAGTGACTGATGAGAGGTGGAGTGACTAATGTCCCATCCTGGCCAGGGGAGGCTTACGAGACCTCAAGACTCACACAAGCATGTAGAGCACCTGGGAATGCAGGCAAGGGAATGAGAGGACAAACAGAAACCAAGACAGATGGCCAACTCTGTGAATTGGGTGCACACTAACTCATTAGCCTTTTAACTCTGCTGACCGCCCACCCAACTCAGTCAGGTGCACAGAAAATGAAGCCAGGAAGAGTAGCAATTTAGGACATTCTGCCTGGAATCCTCTACTGAGTTACTCCCGCACCCCCTTCCCCTGCCTGTCTTCCAGCAAGATGACCAGCTTCCTGCCCTGGCCTCACATCTGTCTTTGCTCTTCCACGCCCTAGCTCCCCAGGTTTCTTTTGAAACCTGCTGGACTGGAAATTACGGATTGAAAGTAGCAGGGTCTAAGCTGAGATGAGCCCTTGAGGGGGAAAAGATTTTTAGGTCACTTACTCTATTCATTAGCACCTCCAGAAAAAAAAAATCCCCACAGGCTTATTTTATAATTACGTGGATCATCAGGAAGAATAGTTTCTTGATATTTTTATTACATAGTAATTACCTTGATTTCTACTACCCTGTGGAGAGTTGAACCTAATTTAAACCAAATGTATGTTAGTTTTCCATATTTGAAGGATCTAGAACTCAAATTGCAATTGAAATGTTAACCTCAGTTCTTGGTACACAGCAGATGCCCCATTCATTTGTTCAACAAATTAGTACCAGGACCCAGAGCCCCCCGGGCTTTCAGATGATTTCTTACCTCTCTGGTCTGAAGTATTATGAGAATTCAGATGGAACCCCAGAATTTAATTGCCTCAAAGCTTCCAATACAAGCTTCTGATACCTGGAGGTCCTCTTGTGATCTAAGAACAAATCACGAAAAGGGACTCATTAAAATGAATGTGGGACACTGGCGTTCCTGTTTCTGATGAAATCTGAGGATTCACTAGCAACCAGAAAGCTGAATCAGATGCTTATTCAAATGGAGTCCCACGCACTCAACTCTGGTGGATGAGAACAACAGTTAGGCAGTGGGAAATGAGCATTGCTAACTGAACATGAACTATGACCCGTGGCAGTAATGATGAAATACTCCAGACCCTAGACTTCTAACCCTTTCTGGTCAGAATAGAAAGAGCCAGTGTAGTTATTTAATATGACCTGGAGGCAAAACTAGGAAATATTGGGGAGCAAATGGCCCCCCTGTTCAGCCCTAGTTTGAAGGAGGTAAAGCTGTTGTATTCTATCACCTGTGATGATGTGTAAAGGCCGTTCCAGCAAAGAAGTGGAGAAAATTCCAGATGGGGAAGAATCTTTTCTCTTGGTAGAAGTTCTTCTAATTCAAAACAAAGACCCAGGATGGACATTGCCCCGTTTTTTAAATAGTTCATTTTCAGGACACTGGTCTAATGTCTGTTTTATTATTTTTTATACAAGTTTTTTTAAAAGATCTTATTGATTTTTTGTAGAGGGTACAGGAGGGAGAAAGAGAGGGAGAGAAACATCAATGTGTGGTTGACTCTTGTGCACCCCCTACTGGGGAGCTGGCCTGCAACCCAAGCATGTGCCCTGACTGGGAATCAAACCAGAGACCCTTTGGTTTGCAGGCCGGCTGTCAATCCATTGAGACATACCAGCCAGGGCCCAATTTTTAATTTATATACAAGTCTTTCTCTGCTCTGTAACCACACTTAATGTTCAGAATGGCCTCATCTGTCTTCTGCCTTCATGCATACATATTTTTGGTTACCTCCCTGGGGTCTCTGAGCCTCTGAGTGTATCTCATTCCCCAAGTCTAATGAAGGAATCCAAAGCTTTGCAGTCTGGTCCTACCTGTTTCACTTCACATCATGTATTCCCTGTGTTACATGGTGATCCATCATCAGTGGAGTTAGAGGTTTCAGATCTTTGCTCTTGATATTTGCAACCCACCCCCACAACATAACAAGGCTGAGAGGCTGAACTGCCTCAGAGGCTGGGTGCTGAGAATGAGAGGTGGCACCCAGGTCTCAGTGACAAGACAACACAGCTTCCTTGCCTGCTCACTGAGGATGGAGGCTGAATTATAACCTTTCAGAGCCTTCATGTCCTCCCTGGGGAAGGAAGCTATATTTATTCTTTCCTGTGTTTGAGACATTCATCCTTAACATCACAGGAATAACAATAATCATTCAATGAACCACACCAATGGAAGGGGTACAGAGAGCTCTGTGATCCTCGGGTTAGATGGTGTAGCTACATCTTGTGTGACATTTAGGGTGACTGTCATGTGGAAACCAGACGTGGCTTCCGTGACCAGCCATTCAAACACGCATTGACCTTTTGCTCAGCCTGGGAGAAACAGTCACAAAACCAACCCAGCTCCAGAAATCCAGCTTCAGACAAGTTTTGGGTCAGAGGGAAAATGAAGATCTGATTCCCATTTGAAAGTGGGAAGCAGATGAGGCAACTTCAACATCTCCAGCCCTCATTCGGAGCAGAGAACCACTGCAGTGATCAGGGTGTGGACCGTCCAGTTGAGCAAAACCGTATTCAAACCTCAGCTGCACCACTTTTGAACCAGCTACCCCAGGTTACTTCTCTGAGCCCCATTTCTCCCCTGTGAGGCTGAGGATGGGGACATCTCATCTGTCAGGTGGTGATGATGAAATGAGCAATAAGTAAAGCCTCTCAGACAATGCTCAGCTCATGACAATCAATCAACAGCAAACATTTATTGATCACCTACTATACAGTGCAAACTAAATGCCAGATTAATGGAGTCATTCAAATAACATTAGTTCCTGTTCACCACACGACTGACAGAGATCCTTTAGACATTTTTTCTTGCAGTTTCCAGGACTCAGCTGGGAAAGAGAATCATTACTCCTTGAGTTTGGGGGAATCATGTCTTCCTCTCCAGACCAGTCTGACCCATCCAGTTCCAATCAGAGTCACCCAACTAAATGTCCTGTACTTCCTGAGATGATTCCCATATCAAATAACATTTTCTAGGGTACATCTAAGTACCCTTGCACTTGTCATCAACCATATCACCACCCCACAGATATTTATTAAGCACCTCCTACAGGGAAGACAGAATGCCACCCTGGCATGGTGGCCTAGACCCAACGTCTGCCTTCCTGGGCATCCTTGTGGCCTGGAAACAGATCCCCTGGAGCCAAATCTCAGGTATCGGTCTTGTGGCAGCAGCAGCATCCCTTGGAGTCTAAATCCCATGTTGGAATTCTCTGTTCTGAAGAAAGCTGATGTCACTGCATGGCCTCAGTCACTTGAGGTTAAAAACAAATTAACCATGAAACCACAACCACATAACTGCCATTAGTCATTGAAAAATTCCAGATTTCACCTGTTCTGCTCAGTATTGAGCATCTGGCAGGATTGTTTCCTCATGCGACCACTAGGGAGCACTTAATCCCCGATGATATTCTGAACGTGGTTTGGGGACACCTGGAAAGAGTGCCTGGTAGGCTCAGGCGAAATTCCAATTGAAAAATAGGATGAACGGGGTAAATTTGAGCATTGTTCTTAAAAGATTGCAAGCTGCTTATAAATTATTCCTCAGGCCTCTCTGCAGTCCATGATATAGAGGAAGGTGATAAGCCAATGATCACCGGATGTGCGCTATGCTTCCAGCACTGAACGAGAAACCTCCACTGTCATCATGTTGTATATCCGCGACAGGTATCCTAAGGCAGATTTTATTTTTATTTTCATTTTATAAATGAGAAAATAGGTTTGGAGTGCTTATCATTTACCAATGTATCACACATCCAGCAACTACCCAGGAGCCTGACCCCAAGTCAGGCTGGTGACAAAGCCTCCCTACTTTTATGTCAAATTGCTCACCTGATTGTGACATTCAAATGCCTCTGGCCTTGTTTCTTCAGTTCCCATAATTTTCCAAATCCTCAATTACCCCAGGCTTTGTGTGTGTGTGTGTGTGTGTGTGTGTGTGTACGAGTAAGAATGCTATAAATAAATGAAAAACACAACTAAATGTTTTCATATCATGACCCTATGTGATGAAGCAGGAATTAAGGTTGGCTGAGCAGAATTTATATGTGCTCCATGGTTTATTCTTTCTTATAGTGCCAACATGTTAACACTGTAGACAATTAATTGATGTTGAATGAATTAATAAACAAAAAAATAAATGTGGCTCTTAGCAAGAGTGGGGAACTTCTTCCATCTGGAAATTTCCTGAAGACGATGAGGTCAGGTGAGATTGTCTTCCAACAGAAAACTCCAGAATAGATTTCTGGTCCAGATGGCATAGATAGACAAGCCTCGCCTCCTCGCATAACCACCTCAAAAGTATAACTAAACTACAGAACAACTATTCTCAGAACTGTCAGAAATCAAGTTGATTGGAAGTCTGACAACTATGGAATTATAGAAATTACATCATCCAGACCAGTAGGAGGAGCAAAGATGTGTAATGGGCTGGTCCCACATCCACATGTGGTAGATAAAAACTTGGGAGGGATATTTGGGGAAAAAGAAATCCCAGCCCCACACACCACAGTCCAGGGTTCCAGTGCCAGGAAGATAAGGTCCCATAACTTCTGGCTGTAAAAACCAGTGGGAATTGAGTCTGTGAAATAAACTTCTGGAGTCCCAAGCAGTTTTTCTTAAAGAACCCACACACAGACTAACTCAGACTCACTCCCTCTGAGCTCCAGCACCAGGATAGCAGCTAACAAGGCACCAGGCACATACAGAGAGAAACTGAAGTGTGTGATGTCAGAGTGAGAGTTGGAGGACAGCTTTCTCCAAGATAGGAAGGCAAGCCAAGGCTATTGTCCCTTTCCTGAACCCTCCTGCCACAGAGCCACAGAGGCGACAGGCAGGTGCCCTATCTGAGACTCCATCAACCTGGCTAACACCATTTGCCCTTCCCTGGAGATCCCCTGGGACTCCATCCCACTCAACTTCCCTCCCACCCAAGCTGTTAACAGTGATTTTTCCATATGAATAACTGGCCGTGGCTTATGCTTCACAACTTCTTAAATCCTTTCACATAAGCAATAGCTGGTCTCAGTGAGCCCCCAGCCACTGTACCTCTTGCTAAGTGGCCCCTGGCCTGGCACTAATAGTAGCCAGCCTAGATTCACAGCTTGGCTTCCCCTGGGAATCTCCAAGCCATCTTTGATTGCTTTATAGCTCAGGCAGGGTAGCCCCAGGCAGAGCACGGGTTGGGGCTGATGTTGGCCTGCACCACCCAGGAAACCCCAGGACCTGCTCAACCAGTGGACAGCAACACCAGAACGCAACCACCCTAACCCTGCACAGCTGATTCTTCAAGGGTGGAAATCGGTGGTCAGTGGTCATAGCCAGTCCTGGCAACTGACTGGCCTGGGTAAATCCTTCCCATTGACCTGCCAACAGCAACTACAAGAAGAAGGGGTACTCAGCCCACACAATAGGCATACCTCATACACACTGCTTAGCTGATAGAGGAGGCTATGCCACTAGACCCTACAGGATACCTACTATATTAGGCCACACTACCAAGACACAGAGTTGTAGCAGGTCTACCTAACACATAGAAACAAACACAGGGAGGCTGCCAAAATGAGGAGACAAAGAATCATGACCCAAATGAAAGAACAGATCAAAACTCCAGAAAAAGAGCTAAAGGGAATGGAGATAAGCAATCTATCAGATGCAGAGTTCAAAACACTGGTTATAAAGATGCTTAAGGAACTGAGTGAGGACCTCAACAGCACAAAAAAGATCCAGTCAGAAATGAAGGATACACTTATTGAAATAAAGAACAACTTACAGGGAAACAACAGCAGAGTGGATGAAGCCACAAATCAAATCTATGATTTGGAACATAAGAAGGCAAGAACAACCAATCAGAACAAGAAGAAAAAAGAATTAAAAAAAAAATGAGGACCATATAAGCAACTTCTGGGACAACTTCAAACATTCCAATATTCACATCACAGGGATGCCAGAAGGAGAAGAGGAAGAGCAAGGAATTGGAAATCTATTTGAAAAAATAATGAAGGAAAACTTCCCTAATTTGGTGAAATAGACATGCAAGTCCAGGAAGCACAGGGAATCCCAAACAAGATGGATGCAAAGAGGCCCACTCCAAGATACATCATAATTAAAATGCTAAAGGTTAAAGGTAAAGAGAAAATCTTAAAAGCAGCAAGAAAAGAGAAGTTAGTTACCTAAGGGGGAGTTCCCATAAAACTGTCAGCTGATTTCTCAAAAGAAACTTTGCAGGCTAGAAGGGACTGGTAAGAAAAATTTAAAGTCATGAAAAGCACGGACCTACAGCCAAGATTACTCTACCCAGCAAAGCTCATTTAGAATCGAAGGGCAGATAAAGAACCTCCCAGACAAGAAAAGACTAAAGGAGTTCATCATCACTAAACCCTTATTATATGAAATGTTAAAAGGACTTATTTAAGAAAAAGATCAAAACTATGAACAATAAAATGGCAATAAAAACATATCTATCAGCAAATGAATTAAAAAAACTAAGGAAACAAGAGCAGAGACAGAATCATGGATACAGAGAACATTCTGATGGTTGCCAGATGGGAGGAGGGTGTGGGAGAATGGGTGAAGAGGTGAGGGGATTAAGAAGTACAGATAGTTACAGAATAGCCCTGGGGATGTAAAGCACAGTATAGGAAAGGGAGTAGCCAAAGAACTTATACGCATGACCCACATGACCTCTGGACTTGAACAATGGTGTGGGGATTGCCTGACGGGGTGGGAGTGCTGGGTAGAGGGGGCAAAGGGGGAAAATTGGGACAACTGTAATAACATCATCAATAAAATATAATTTTTATAAAAAGAAAACTCCAAAGTGGGAGGAGGAGCCGATTTCCTAGGACTTGCTCAGCCTGCCCCATAGGCATCGTTCAATTTCAATAACAGATCTATTTACAGAGCCACCGAAGTGAGTCATTCCTCCTGAGGTCTGACTTCCAATTCACTGATACATCCACCCGGGTAATTTGATTTGCAGTCTCTGTCGCTGTGTGCTCCTGGCAGAGCAGCCCTGAGCCCCAAGCGTCCTTTGAAGAGATGGGAAGCCTGGGTGAGGATTGCTCAGGACAAAGGTATAAAGAAAGCAGCCATTCCATTCGGCCACAGGGCTCCTTCATTAGAGAGAATCCTGTTTTCTGGAAATCTGAACTTGGGGGCCGGCAGCCTGGTCACCAATGCACTGTGCAGAAAACAAACTGCTCACCTCCTGTAGCATTGTTTTTCCGGAAATGGTGCCTAAAACCACACCACAGGCAGTTAGTGAAAGGAGAGCATGAAGAGTGAATAATCTGGAAAAAACATGACTTTTAGTTCAAAAGCACCTGACTTTGTTTGATCCTGTCTCCTCCTCTTTTCAGTTCTTACCCAAAAGGCCTTCAGAGTCATTTTGGTTGAAAACAATTTTGTGTGAGAAACAGGAAACAGCTGAGGTTGACACCCCACCCCCCACCACTGGAAAATCGGAGGAACCTCTGGAAGGTGTGGGTACAGAGGTGCTCTGAGGTCAGGGTGGACAGACCCATTTACTCTGAAGCAGGTATTTAGTGTGAAGTCAGAGTAATCCCCCCTGCCATGGGGGAGGGGAAGCTGGCCCCAGGGGACTCCACCACACACAGTCTACAGGCAGGGAGGAGACAGGGCAGGCCTCCAGTGAGCAGGTTTCTGCTGGAAGGTCACTCAGCACTGCAGACCTCCCAGTGGAGAGTGGCAGCCAGCTGCTCTCTCCCAGCCAGAGGGGCGTGAACAGCCGGACAGGGCTGAGGAAGGCGCTGAGGAGACAGAGGTCAGGAAGGAAGACAACCAGTACCCACTTCCTTCTGGACACCCTGCTGTCACCAGCAGACTAGCGTGCCTCCTTCCTTGTCTGCTCCCAGATGCTGCTCCCTCCCGACTCGCTGCTGAGGTCTGGATTTCTGATCTGGGAAAGGAGCATCTTCAGCATCCTGACCCTTCCATTCCCTCTTCCTCTAAGGCTGAAGACTTCCACAGAGATTGACTTAGTCGTGGTCAAGTACGGAAATCCACCACTCCCCCACCACTACCCAGGCTGAGAAAATCTGTGATGCGGTGTTCTATCATTTGAAAAAAATAATAATTTAAAACATTGAAATGCTTTTCCCCATGAAACAGGTTCACTGAAAGAAACAGGCGAGAATCTTGGAAAAGCTCTCATTTGCATTTTCAGTGGGATTTTGCATGCCCAAACCTGCCATGCTACTGGCTCCTTCATCTTGTCCTCATCTCATCCTCAATCACAGACACCCTGGGACACCATCTGCTTCCCTGAGAGCAACTGTGTTAGGACAATAGTGGAGACAGAGACGCTGTCTCCCCACCTTGGCCCTTATCTCTGTCCTCTGTCAGCATCATACTGGCAGTGAGACCTCTGCTGATGGGGACTGCCATGCCACCTAGTTTCATACTTTGGTCCCCAAGTTGCTCATCAGCTTTTAAATGTAGATCGTCCAAGTTCAAACCACTGATTTATTCATATCCCACCATCTACCCACCATCAACAGTGTGGGGACCCTCAGTCTGGTACATCAAACGTCTCCCCTGCCACACTTGCTGCTGGCAGCACCGCTATTCTTCGCTCTGTCCCAAAGGAGAGAGTTCTCTCACCAAACTCTGCCCCTCAGCTCCACTCAGAACAGCCCTTTCCCTCCAACTTAGCTCCCATTCCTGATGCTTTCTCAGCGCCACCCAGACCTAGAGAAATCAACCAGCCACAGACTGTCACCCCCCTGGGCAGAAAAGGGCCAGAGACAAAGTATGCGGCCTGGCACAGAGCATAGGCTCTGCCCTCCCAGTGGGAGATGACGTACACAGGCTGGGCATCAGGTGCCTGCCACCTATGCCCTTCAGAGTAGTAGAGGTCGTCACCTGTGGTGCTCCTGCTCTAGGTGTGCACCCCCTGCCCCCAGCACCTCCACAATGCCGTCCTCCCTGACTTGCACCATCCTGCAGCTCCTAGGCCCTGACGGCACCCAGGACCTCAGGAACCCATCTGTAAATCTGAGCTGGAGAACCAGCTGCCAGCTCCAGCCAGAACTGGAAAGCATGAGAGCTGGAGAAGCAATTTCGAGGCCCTGCACCCCCTTCCCCCGCCCCTCAAGCTCTGGAATGTGGCAGAGCAGGCTTGGGTTTCCACCTGGCCATCCATACCCACCCCCACTCATGTCCCCCTCAGGGAAAAATCGAGAATTGGCTGGGGGAACCAGAGCTGGCTCAGCATGCTTATCTGCTTCCCCATCCCCTCAGCTTAGCCCATCTGCTTCCCTACATCCTCAACATAGTATTTTGTTTCAGTAAATTTAATCCATTTCTTTTCCTTGAAATCCTTTACTTCCTTGTGTGAAAGTAGCACCCTTCATTTAGCCATCCTTCCACCTGACTGAAAAAAGCAAGCTGTGCGATGCGTAGAGTAAACACCACACTGATATGCACACAAAGAGAAACACACGCGCACATGTGTGTGCTTACAGTGTTTTTCTAAGGACTGGGGGAAAACACAGTCGAATCAAAACGTTATTTCCCTCTCGGGAGGGGAGTGGCTCAAGATGGAGAGTTGGTGGCCCAAGGGGATTTGAGCTTCATCTGAATCGCCATGGTTTTTAAAGAAAAATTCATTCAGCTGCTATTGCTTAAGTTAAAATTAATTCAGTAAAAGAAAAAGCCCTGCCACGATGGCTCACTTATTTGGGGAGTGTATCATCAGGGTTCTCCGGAGGGAGGGAGAGGCTTGTTTTACGGAATTTGCTCACAGGACCATAGGGCTGGCAAGGCTGAACTCCATAAAAGAAGCAGCAGGCTGGAATCCCTGGCATGATTTCTGTGTTTCTCAAGGAACTCCTGAAGAAAAATTCCTTCTTGTCTGGGATATCTCAGCTATATTGCTCTTAAGATTTTCAATCCTTGGGATGAAGCCAACACCTACAATGGAAGGTAATCGGCTTGATCCAAATGCAGGGGATTTTCGACGGTCATCACGGTCCAGCACCCTCACAGCAACTTCTTCCGCTGGTGCCTGACTAAGCAACTGAGCACCACAGCCTGGCCCACTTGACAAGAGGGGCTCCCTTGGGCTCCCTCCTTTTCTTCTGCAAACAGGATTAGCTCTTAGACTGGTCTTACACTTGTGTGCTCTTACCAGGACTCTGCCCAGACCTGTTGGGCTACTGTCTCTTGGCTTTTGATTCTGGACTTGCCTCTGCATCCCCTGGTCCCCAGCCCAGCCCTGGGTCCAGCCTGTCCCAGCACCCAGAGCTGCTGCTGATTCTGGACTATGGGCTTTAAACAGGTAAAAAGCTCCATTGGAAGGAATCATGGAAAACTCTTTATGAAGGACTTGGCATTTTAAATGAGTAGGATAGGATTCTTGCTTTTCTTTCCCCCGTTTTTTACTAATTACACATTATTCAGTAGAATTTTAATATCACTATATTATAAAATTCTGTCAAAGGAAAAAGAGCAAGATAAGCCATAATTACACTACCCTAAAATAGCCATGGCTAGCGTTCTAGCACACTTCCTTCTTTCTCCTACATGTACAATTTTGCAGTGGTAATCATACCCAATATATAATTTTATCATGTTTTTCCACTTATCATGATGAGCATTTTTAATGTTGCTACATAATCTTCGCGGCTGCCACGGTTAATAGCTACATAACTGTTCTCTGCATTGAAGTGCTTGGTTTACTTAACTATCCTGTTATCTTTCAACAGTTTCCAGTTCTTCTAACGATAAATACGCACATCTTTGCAACTGTAAAGTTCTTTGTCACGCCTCGAATTCTTTCACATAGACTTAACATTGCTTGGCCAAAGAATATATATTTTTCTGGTCTCTCGATATATATTTCCAAATAGACTGTTGTTAAACATTGCATCAACTTCCACTGCTATCAGTGTAAATAAGGACCACGGGTCTTTGGTCTCTTGAGAGCAGAGCTTTGATGGGACGGGGAAGGGGGCGGGTGGGGGGTGGGGGGGACCTAGCCTGAGCCTTGCCTTCTGCTCCGTACCCTGGTCCTCACGGGGCGCTGGTTCATGTGCTTGTTTTTCACAGACTGAGCAATTGATAACTCTGTGGGTCCTCTTTGTGTTCACCATTGTTGGAAACTCCCTTGTGCTGCTCTCCACATGGAGGAGGAAGAGGAAGTCAAGAATGACCTTCTTTGTGACTCAGCTGGCCATCACAGGTATGCAGCTGTGCGGGTGGGAGAGGAGTAAGCGGGTGCACAGTCGCTAAGGCTTCTCACTTTCAGATATTTTACTGATAGAAATGATAGACTACCCATCCGAAAGGCATCAGCAAATTTGGGAGTAATTTCTGTAGGGATATAAAACCCATATTGGAATGTTTCTTCCAGCACATTTAACACATTATAAAATTATTTTAAAAACTCACTATAAAGAGAGCTGAAAATACCATTATCAGTGCTACCAAAGGTTTCTGGAAGGTTCCACTCTCCCTGTACATAGCAGCCTCCATAGTTCACTAAGGTGATATTACCATATCACAGCACATTGTGAACTTAAAGAAGAGATCCCAGGAAACAGACCAGAATTATCTCTACTTGATAACAAAGGTGAAGTCTCCAGTACTTTGCAGATTTGCGTCCGTGAGCATTGCTTTTGAAAGGTAAGTGGCATGCAGCACCACAGCTGGGCATGGTCTGAGGACATAGATAATACCAGGAGCAGAGGCTTACATGCAGGTTTGGGGAATGCCCAGTAGAGTTGAGTGTGAACACATCACACCTAGAGGGACAATGGTATAACATTCTCAAGTTAAAAAAATGACCTATGAAAAAAAGACACCCACAGAGATAGGTCAATTTCAAAAGGGCAGGAAAACATAACCAAGGAGAGAGTCCAGTTCCACAGGCCAGAGAAAGGAATGGGAAGGTAGGACTCCCAAAGGGTCCAGCCCAAGACGGGCTTGTATCCTGAGCTCTGGGAACAAGATGGCTGTCACATGAGTTTAATTTGAATCAGACTGTATATTTAAGGCGAATGCCAAAAATAATAATAAAGTAAAATAAGTATTAAGGGCTAGCAAGAAGTGAGGTAAATGATGGTCAGAAAGGGCTGTTCGGTGCACTTCAAACTTATCAGGTTGTCCTGTGTGTCAGTAGTGGCAGTGGGGACTTTTGGGAAACTCAGTCTTGAGCCACATCATGTGGAAAATACAGCACTCTCACTCACAGGAGAACCGTCACCGTGCATCACTGACAATCTGAAAATCCCCCCTCTTTAGCAGAGAGTGGCAACCCACCCGCCTGCACTGGGCTGCTGTGACCAGCGTGGAAAGCAGGGGCACTGTTTACAGGTATAACGATGAGGGACCCGCGTCACAGAGCCGGGACTCGTGATGGGAGAAAACTCCTTCAGTCTTTCGTGCCAAGAGTAGCCCTTTTCATTCCTAGGGTTTTAAGAATAAAGGGCAATGCCCTGACCAGTGTGGCTCAGTTGGTTGGGCATTGTTCCACAAAGTGAAGGGTCGTGGGTTAGATTCCTAGTCAGGGCACATGCCTGGCTTCTCTCTCTCTCTTTCTCTTTCGATCAATATGAATAAATAAAATCTTTTTAAAAAAGAGAGAGTGTGTATAAAGAGTAATTAGAAATGTCCAGCCCTGGCTGGTGTGGCTCAGTGGATTGAGCGTCAGCCTGCAAATCAAAGGATCACTGGTGTGATTCCCAATCGGGGCACATGCCTGGGTTGCAGCCTGGTCAGGTCTCCAGTAGGGGGCGCGTGAGAGGCAACCACACATTGATGTTTCTCTCCCTCTTTCTCCCTCTCTTCCCTTCTGTCTAAAAATAAATAAATAAATATTTTTTTTAAAAAAAGAAATGTCCAGCAAATACTGAGTGAGATGCAAAATCCCTGGATGAAGACGTAATAACTTAACTTTCATTGTATTTCTTTGATTACCATGTTGTAAACAACATTCTTCGAACTATTTGGTATCTTAAAGGGTAACAACTTAGAGGTAGCAAAAATATCAGCTTGGAATTGAAAGTGTTGTCAAAATTAATAAATGAATAATTGAAATTTCATCATCTATTGTCAAAGAGAAAAGTTGTGTGTGCTATTCAAATCCATTGTCTGCTGTATGATCTGGGGCTTCCTATCTCGTGAATGTTCTCCAGAGTCTAGCATTTATAAATTTCTTAATTCCCACTTGGAAAAACTCCGGATCAGGAGTACTTCAAGTGAAGAATTCTCGCAGTGGTAAGCTTTGCGAAGGGCCTAAGGTTGAGCCAGCTTCTTATTTAAGACAGTAGCATTTCCTTCACTGCAGTTCCCCATGATCTCAGATCTTTTAGTAAGAGAGCAGAGAATAATATCTGAGTCTTAAGGAAGTCTATCAAGGTTACTCAGGTATCACCAAAGGATACTGTTCTTTGAGATTTATACACATTTGATTCGAGTTCCCTAGCCCAAGTGGATGCTTTCCCCAAGACTCTTCCAATTTTCTGGGCAAATCGTCTTACTCATCATTCCTGGTTCTTGCTTCCTCACTCCAGTGAACTCTTGCTCTCTCTCACAGAAATCCTGCCTTCTGTAGTTATTTTGGCTTTTGGTTTTTATTTTATTCTATGAGGCACTCAGCTCCCTTTTCTTTAAAATCATCCACAGATACATGACTTTCTATGTTTGAAAGATTTTACCAAACGTTTCAAGCAACAAAAGGAGATTGCACCACAGAAAAGCAAATACCTTAAAATCAAATATTATATGTTTTCAAAACTTTCAGCTACCACCAGAAACGTCTCGATTTGCCTTGCTCCTGCCTTGTGTCCCATCTTCCCTTTGCTACTTTCTCTCTCCTGTAAGTGTCTCCTCATCTTACGACAAGTTTTGTCTTAGCCTTTGCTTTGGGGGACCACAAATGGAGACAGGAGGATCTGTAGAGCTCAGAATGTCCTTGATCGTAGCTCCATGGATGCGTTTGTTTCCTTTGTGCTAATTCACCAAATTATGGACTTAGAATTTGTGGCCTCTGTGTAGTTTGTTTCAATAAAAGCTGGTTTATAAAACGTATCACCTCCATATAGAGGAAAGGTTGCAGTCTCAGAAGCCTCCTCCTTTTTCTTTGCTTTTTGACATTTTCTTGGTTTGTTGTTTGTGGCCTTTTTCCAATTCTGCTGCAGGGCCTGCATGCTCCCTCTGTTGTTTATGCGTCTTGTGCTTTTGCTTCTTGCTGTCCCGACTTCCTGCAGAGCTGGCGCTGCTGCTGTGGTGCCGGCTGTGCTGCCAGGCGCTGTGATTGCTCCTCTGACTGTGGCTGTGACCTCAGCTTGGACTGGCAAGGGGCTGCCTTGGCTCTGGCCCTGCTCTGCCTGCTAGGCCGCCTGCTGCTGTGCCCAGTCTCCTTTGTTTGTCGATCACTTTATTGTTCAGTCCCTTGCATATTTTTCTGAGTTTCCTCTTCTTTTACAGATTCTTTACTTTCGCCGTCACCTTCATTAAAATCTGGCTCAGAAGCAGCTTCATTAGTTTCTCCAGGTCAGCGGGAGGAAAGTCGAGAGGAGTGGCTTCACCAGGGTTAGGGGGGAGAGCCTAACCCTAACCCTAACCCTCGTCCGTTTATAAAATTCCAGCCTGCTCCTCAGTCTGAGTCCTACCTTCCACAGGTGGGTGGAGCATTAAGCTTCTGGGGTGGGAGAGTTGAAGAACTCAACCCCGACTATGGTTTAGACAAGTCACTTGTTTGACAAAGTTTCAAAATTCAATCTCTTTTAAGAAGTTGCGATGGTAGGACTTTCTTGGCCAGTTTCTTTGATTATAAAGTTTTAAACCTGGAACCAGTAGATGCCTCAGGAGCAATAACAGTGGAAATAAAAACATAAAGGACATTTTTCTAATGCTATGAAAGCCAACCCAGGCAACCTGAAGTCTTCATGATCTGCAGATTGATCACTTTCAAGGAGAAACGTCCAATCAGCTCACACCTGTGTTTGCTCAGTCCAGTCAGCTTGTACCTGTGTCTGCTTATCACCACAATTCTTCCATCAGAAGGGCACAGGCTGGGCTCCTCCATGTGGGGGATAAAACATTGACAAGACACGGTCCTGTGGGGGCAATGTTAGAACAGAGGCTGCTGGCTTCAACTCAGCGTGACTGGGTTGTTCTCACATAAAGATGCTGTGTGTCCCTGCCGAAGGTTCTCATCCTCAAGGTCAGCTCATCTTGGTTCGGGAGGCTCCTAGAAGGCCTTCCATTGTGCCCAAGTTCTAGCTGACAGGAAGGAAGAGAGGAGGAAGGACAAGAGGGGCCATGCCAGCCACCTGCCCTCCTCTTCCCGGCATCCCTCCTACTCCAGCCCATTAATTTTTGCTTGCATTTCATTTGTCATTTCTCACTGAAGGAAAAAGCTATTTGTTTGCTTGTTTGGTGTGTGTGTGTGTGTGTGTTTATTTGTTTGTTTTCCACCTGGGCCCTTTTGCCAGAATAAAGTCAGGTTTCTTTTCCAGGGGAAGAATGAGAGAATAGAGGGATGTAGCAGTCCCTGGCACAGCATGTCTTCCTCACTTCCACTGAGAAAGAGGTTCAGACAAGGGAGTTTGACCACCCAGTCCCCAGCCCTAGGAATGTTCCTCCAGAGAGCCACAGTCTCTGCTTCTGGCCTCTTATCTCGCATACCCTGGGGGAGCCCACCAGAGGGTCGCCCTGTTATGTAGGTAAACTCTTGTTGGCTGTTTATATTTTTCCAAAAGTATTTTGGCTACTATAAACAAATCCACAATGAATAGTCTCACAATTAAATCTTGTGAGCATCATTTATTATTTAGGAAAGTTTACAGAAGTGGACTTACTGCCTCAAAGAAAGACACTTTTGTGGCCTTCAAATTGGCCAATGTCCCTTTGGGTCACCCTGGACTAAAAGATGATGGAAAATGTCATAAGACAAAAGCTCCAGAAGCCACTCACAGAGAGCCACACTGAGAGTCCTGTTTGAGAACCTCCCTGAAAACAAAAACCGTGTTGGCTTGCAATAGGTTTAGAATCCTAAGTAGTTTCTTGAGGGAGAAGTTCTCTCTGCTTACCGTTAATGACACACACATCCTCAAGCATAATTTGCTTATTTTGAAAGGAGCCTTTTCCTCTGTGGTAGCCAACATATCAAAAAAGAACCCAAACCTAATGTGTCTCTTTTTGTCTCAGAGCAACTATAGCAGTGCTCATGCATTTGCGAAAACAGAGAACACCCCACTGACCAGAATGTTTGAATGGGGGAAGCATTTCCATTTTGTACATGTTTTAACTCACCTTCCTCTTCTCTCCATTTCTGACCCATTCAAAAGAGACATCTTAACCAATTCCTCACTATACCCACTAGGGATCCTCACTGTAGGAGCACTCTTGAGAATAGAAGGAAAACAGAAGATCTTGAAGTTGTTATTTCTGCACATCCTGCAATTTTAGCACTTTCGATTCTAACCATTTTCTGGAAGAATTTAATGACTGTTTATATTTTTATGAGCTAAAGTGCCAATTAAATTTATTAGTCATTTATCATCTTCGAGACGGACTTGTCTGTTTTACTCAAATGCAGTAAAGAAGGGGAGCTAATGAGAGTAACTCCCACTGAACATTCAACAAAAGAAGAACAGAAAATATATTTTTGGCATGCAGCCAAATAACATCCTTTTTTTTCTGAAAGGGCCCAATCTTTTATTAGTAAAAGAAATTAGCTTTGCCTCAAAGCATTTTCTGGAGAGCAATTTACTAATGAACTAAGGAATGCTTCACCCGCAAATGCTCCTGCTAATTGTCTGAAAACAGAAAATTGAGAGGCTCAGCATGGAGGTGAGGCCAGGAGTGCAGAGGTGTTCCAGGCCACACGTGGAGTTCAACACCACCGTTGTGTGCTGATTTCGGTCCCTTTTCCCCCTGGGATTTTGAATTGCATGCTTAATTCTTCTCTTTATTTTAATTCTGCTCTTTCATTTTCTAATTTTTATATTTTTCACCTTTATTGAGATAAAATGGACATAGAACCTGTGTAAGCTTAAGGTGTCCAGAGCAAGATGTATATATTGAAAAATGGTTACCGTAACAATCTTAGTTAGTATCCAGCCGCTCACCCAGTTGCAATTTATGTGTGTGGGTTAAGGACTTTTAAAAAGTTCTCTCTGCAAAACTTTCAAATATACAACACAGGATTGTTTACCACCATCACTGTATTATACTGGATAGCCTCTGAACTTACCCATCTTACAATGAGAAGTTTGTGCCTTTTGACCCACCTGATCTGTTTCTCGCAACCCCACCTCTGGCAACTACCAATCTGTTCTGTTTCTATGGGCTTGGGGTGTTTTTTAATACATTCCACACACAAGTGAAATCACACAGTATTTGTCCTCCTCTGTCGGACTTCACTTAGTCTACTGCACCCAAGATTTCTCTATGCCCTCAAAGATGGGAGATGCTCCCTTTTTCGTGACTGAATAATATTCTATTGTGTCTATCTACTCAATATTCTTTATCCACTCATCCACTGATGGACTCTTAGGCTGTTTTCATGTCTCTGCTACTATATACAATGCTGCCATGTCCGGGGACGAGGGGTGCAGAGAGAAGATATCTCCTGAGACGAAGACTTCATTTTCTTCAGATACCTACTGAAGTGTGAAAATGTTGGATCATATGGCAGTTCCACGTTTAGTCTTTCAAGGAACTTCCACACTGTTTATCCATTGTGGCTGCACCACTTTCCACGCCGCCAACAACGTGTAAGGCTTCCCTTGTCTTCGCATCCTGACTAACACTCGCCAACAAGACTAACATTTGTCTTTTTAATAGTCTTTCCATCGTCCGTGAGGGGAGATCTCATTGTGGTTTGGACGTGCACTTCCCTGGTGTCGGTGATGTTGAGCACCTTTTCATGTTCCTGTTGGCCATTTGAATCCCTTCTTTGGAAAAATGTCTCTTCAGGTCCTATGACAATTTAAATGGATTATTTCTTTTTTTGACTATTGAGTTGTATGAATTTTTCATGTATTTTGGATATCAGTCTCTTACCAGATAGATGGTTTATAGATATTTTCTTCTGTTTCCTAGGTCGCCTTTTCATTTTGTTGATAATTTCTTTGGCTCCACAGAAATTTTCAGTTTCATTCAGTCCTACTTGCTGATTCCTCGTTTTTGTTGTTTGTGCTCCGGGTGTCATAGCCATAAAATCACTGCCAAGACCAATGGCAAGGGGATGTTCTGCCATGCATTCTTCTAGGAGTTTGATGGTTTCAGGTCTTACATTTGTCTTTAATATATTTCATGCTAATTTCTGTGAGTGGTGTAAGATAGGGGTCCAGTTTCATCCTTTTGCAGCACCACTTATTGAAGATGCTCCTTTTCTCCATCTAGTATTCTTGGACCTCTTGTCAAATGTAAGTTGATGGTATATTCATAGGTATATTGAACTCACAACTCAAACCTCCATAGGTGTCGCTGTCTGGACTTCCTGGCAGTTCACGTTACAAAGGAGCAGTCTAAAGTCAGCCTGGGATTTCTTTCTTCATAAGTTAGCAAGTTTCATCTTTTCTTTCTAGATCTTTTTCTTTGAAGATTTATACTTTTGCATTGTTGTATCTATTTACTGACCTGTTCAATCAGTTCTGCTCTTTGCCAAGTGAGCTCTTCTGATCTGCAGATTAAAGTGATGTCTTAGTTTCTTCCATTTATGTCTGAATATTTATTTTCTTCCATGTGCTCCCACCTTGTGTTCGGGAACACTTCACACATCAGTAACTATGGGGCTTCTCTGCCATCACTGAAATATCTTGGTTCTGTTGCTCTATATTTGGAAGAATTATTTAAGCCTTTCCTAATCATTTATTTGTTTTTGATTCCATTATTATCAGCAGTATTAACTCTCCTTTTGTCAATTCTAAAATATCTTAAAAGTTGCCTTTCCTATGAACATTTCCAAACATTCATTCTGTACACCATCTAGTGCCTTTCTCATTCTGTCAGCTTCTCAGCGTTTCCCTTTTGACCACTGCCTAATGTCTTATTCTTATCTTCCACCTTCTTCCCATAAAATGTAAAAAGCACACAAAACACACTGTGTAACATTTAAGCATATTTCCTGAGCTAAAGAGGATTTTTTGAGTGTACATATTTTTTCAGGTATTTGTGTGTTCTCTTCTACTTACTCAAAATGCTACAAAATCTCCCTACCCCATGACTCATTTGTTCCACCAAACAGTGTTTAATTGGCTGGCACCTGAGTTAATGCCCATGCCTTTCATTTAGATGGGTCCTACCACGGCTGCACAAGGCACCCTCATTGTTCCCGCCTCTGAGAAGAGACAGTGTATGTTCACAGAGGAAACCCACGGTTCTCAAGCAGGAAAGGAAGGTATTATCCTACACTGTGGGAATAATGTAATGGAAAAGAATGAACGATTCTCCCAGGAAAGCTTTTTCTTTCTCAGAGAAATTGTGTTTCCTGCTCTTCCCTGCCTTCGTTCCACCATTGGCAACCACGTGAACTGGACAAGGCACTTGGCTCCACTAAGCCTTTGTTTTCTCATCCCTAAAATGAGGTGTGTCCGAGGTACCTGGATGGTCTTAAGAGGCCAGCAGTGATCTGGTTCTAATAGTCCCCTGTGTCTAATTAGAAATTTCCAGTTGTAAACATTGAGGGGAAACTTTACATCTTCAGATGTCTGCTAGTTAAAAAATTATGGCTCTAGTGGATGGCTGTCAGTCACCTCTGGGAACTAGGCCTGTCCTAGAGCAATGGTAGTATCTGGCTTCTGGCCCACACAGAAGGGGTGTGGCCAACAACGCAGTGAGAGGTGGACTCCCTCCCCTGGGGCCTGCTGCCTTGCTGGGCTTCCCAGGTCAACACACTATAACTGCATGGCTACTCATTCATTCATTCATTCCTTTAGTCATTCAATAAACACTATTGAGCACTTACTGTGATGAAGGCATGGTTCCAGGTATTGTACTAAGGGCACAGTGGGGCATTTGGCTATAAGTTACAATTCAAACAATAGGGCAATAGAGGGGACAATTTTGCTTTTGTTACATAAAGTTCAATGGCAAAATAAGCCTTGGCTTGATTTTCTTTAGCTGTTCCACAGCGCTGCCAAGGACCCTGTCTCTGACATGGTAGAAGGCACCCCCTAACCTTGTTCCACATCCTGGGTATATGATGCTGGATTAGTCTGCTGGGCAGCATGACAAACACCACAGACTGGATGGCTTAAGGAGCAGATCAAGTATTGTCAACTTTGGTTTCTTCTGAGGCTTCTCTCCTCAGCTTATAGACGGCAGTCATCTTGCTTCATCCTCACGTGGTCTTCCCTCTGTGCCTCTGAAGGTCTATATCCCAATCTCCTCTACTTATAAGGACACTAGTCGTATGTATTAGGTCCCACCCATTGGATCCTGTTCTACCTTAACTGCTTTTAAAGACCCTAACCCCAGATACTATTACATTCGGAGGTACTGTGTGTTATGACTTCAACCAACAAACTGGGGGGAGTCACAATTCAACCTATAAAACTGATGTCTTCTAATGACTCCCAGAACTCTCTTGTCCACATGCATGGAGAAAGACGGTGGCTTTTAGAGGCTTTCTTAGAGGTACAGGAAGGCATGCTTCCCAGCAGGGCTTGGCAACCTCTACCTGCCCCTCATGGACCTGCCTTGACCTAGACACTCATGTGTGAACTCGTTGGTGTGAGCGAGATACACAGGCACACTGATGAGATTAGACTGAAGTCAAGTGTCCCGCTCCCAGAGATTCTGTTTGTTCCACAAGACAGGAGCTGAGCTGGTGTGATGGATACTGGAGTTAAAAGCCAGGGGCCCTACCAAAAGGTGCTAAGGCCACTCACAGTAGCTTTCCAGCCATTCAGATGCTTTTCGATTTTGTGAACTCAAGCCAAAGCTTCCCTGAGCTGCCTGAAGACTCCAGTTCCCTATATCCCAACCCCTTGTTGTTTGGAGTACCTAGAAAGGCTACTTTCAGACCCAACTTGACAAGCTTAGTACATTTGTATGGGAACGACTATTCCTATTTCTTTGGTCCCTCTTCTTGAGATCCTTAGACTAACTACACAATGGCACCCCTTCAGGGAGAGGAGAGAAAGCAGAGAGGGTGGAGGGGGCGAATCCCACCATCTGTGAATGACCTTTTCTAGAGTCCCCTGTTTGTGACTTCACCGCCCTATGTGCTTCCTACACTGATGTCTCAAAGGCCACGAACACTCAGAGCCTTTAGTCAATAAGACAAAGACCTTTCTATTTGGCCTAATATTGGACAATTGAGAAGACCTCCTTGGTCTGTGAACAGATTTAATGGGGAAATACTGATGTGGGATCCACTGCACACAAGGTTCCCTGTTAGGTCTGGCAGGGAAGAGTGACATTAGTAATGAGCAGTCTGTCACCTGGGGACTTCCCTATAGCAGGGAGAAATTAAAGTTGCTTGTTGAACTGACACAAGCCAGAGGAAGATGGCATGAGAGAAAAAATCCAGAAAGGCAAGAGCTAAGAGGGTTTCAAATGCAGTGAATCTATTATATTCTCATGGAAAAATCAGAAAGGCCATTCTGAAAGAGATGGATCTTCAGTGATGAGTAGTTTTCCCAGACAGATAGGGAGCTGTCCTGGCCTAGAGAACAGGGTGCCAAGGGGGATGTATGTATTTAAGGAATATGAATTTAATTAATTGTCTGAGACCACAGGTACCTGTCTGAAGCTCTCCAGTTTCTCCAATCTACTTGTCCACTGATATTCCCTGCTATGTCTTCCTTTGTTGTTGCTTTGTTTTTACATCCTTTCTTTACACTGTAGCCAAAGGGGACTTTTCAGAGCTCAAATCCATTATTCAAGCTGGGCGGTGGGTATAGTAGTATATATGGAGGTAATTAACATGCAGGTCAATGACAATCTTCTATCTCTTTTTGTGTATGTGAGAGGGCATCCAGAATGTATAAAGATCCCAGTGATTCAGAAGTGCAACCAAGCTTAAGAAGCACTGCTCTGGGGGATGGGGTGAGGCCAGACTGTGGATGCCTCTGAGGACCGGGAATCGGATGTGATAGATTAGGGCACGGGGTCAGCACTGGAGTCTTTGAGCAGAGGCGCAAGATTAAACAGAGGTGGTTTGAAGCGTACAAGCCAAGGTTTAGCGTGCGGATGTAAGGAGGAGACTTAATTCCTTATGAGAGAGTGTTTGTTCATTTCTCAGAGGACTCACCTCATCATCTTAGTTCTGTTTCCAGTTTCCTTCCTGCCATAATTATTTTTCTCTCCATTCACTTGCCCTGAGAGCCTTATACTTATTTTAGTATCTGTCAAAGGGTCATGTTTCAGTATGTTAGTTATCTTGATGAATGTTACAGCTTGAATTCCCCTTTGCCAGTATTATCAAAATCTAAGAGGGAAAAAAAAAGCCCCTCTGCACCATCTGGGAGACCCGTGTGGGCAGTCTGGCCCTATGAGCTGTTGTCTGCAGTGGAGACGGGTTAGGGGTAGGTCTGAGCCGAGGGACACAGCTCTTCAGAGGTGGTTAGAGCAAAGCAGATGGGGTGCAGGTCCTCCCTCATCAGTAGTTACCATTGCTGGTCCCCACAGCAACAGAATTCCAAGGGTCTGATCTGTTTTGGTAGAACAGTAGGACACAACTATGAATTTAATCATCTACAACATGGTTTCATTTTTCTGAGTGACCATGCATCTTTGCTAGCAGTGGGCACGTTCATGGCTCCACTAGCACAGTGTTGTGATATAGCGGGACAAATACCCCAGAATATTCTAGAGAGAAAGTAGGGACTTCAAGTTAACAAGTCAGATGGAGCAGCCTCTGGAATTCCCCCTATGCATGCCACCCTCCCCTCCTGCGAATTAGAACTCCTCGAAGAAAAACATATATTTAAAACAATAATGATTAAGAGTCAAGCTCAAAGGCAGAGAGTGGAACCTCCAGCTGCCAGAAATAAAGAGCAAACACTTGGGCAGGAAGGCACTGGGAGCAAGCTCTGTAGAACAGAGTGGGGATTAAATATACCCCTTAGGGGCTGCGTTTCCACATCTCTGCAGGGGAGTCCAGGCATCAGAGCACAGGACTGGCCACCCGAAACAAAGCTGGAACTGGGGAGGCTGCACATGAGCCCAGGAAATAGAAATTTCCCCATTGTCTGGGAAGCCAGCCATCTGTCCCAGGCCTTGTCCCAAGTCCCTCCACCTATAGGAACCTCAAGAAATAGCATCACAAATTCACTGCGCATACATGCCAGGCCCCACGTCCATGGACACCTCCAGGGTACACTATTTACATAAACAAGTGTCCCTCTTCTGGTTATTGATGGCTATGTGACTTAAAACATCAGTTGAGCCCTGGCTGGTGTGGCTCAGTGGGTTGAGTGCAGACCTGCAAACCAAAGGGTCACTGGTTCGATTCCCAGTCAGGGCACATGCCTGGGTTGCAGGCCAGGTCACCAGTGGGCTGCATGAGAGGCAACCACACATTGTTTCTCTCCCTCTCTTTGTCCTTCCCTTAGCCTCTCTAAAAACAAATAAACAAACAAACAAATAAATAAATAAATAAATAAAATCTTTAAAAAAACACATCGGTCGGTCTCCCTCTGTGTTTCTGAGGATCAGGAAAGCAAACGGAGCACAGTGAGACAGCCCTTCTTTGCTCTGTGACATGATGTCCTCTGACCACTGGTAGCTTAGCCAGGACTAAGGGCTCTCGGTTCCTCTTCACATGGTCTTATCAGAGCTTCCTTGAAGGGTGGCAGCTGGGTTTCAAGAGCATGGGGCAAAAGCTTCAAGGAGTCTTGGACCCAGGTTTAGAAGTTACAGAGTACCACTTCTGCCACTTCCAATGGGTCAAACAAGAATTAGAGCCCAGCCAGGATTCCAGAGGAGGGGACCACACAAGACCGTGAATAACATGAAACATGGCAGTAGGTGATGGAGTACCTTTGGGGACTAGCGGCCCCACTGCTGGAATGGGACCATGTGCCAGTACCTGGCTGTGGTTGTGGAAACCCCTATATGAATAGAAACATGGATTTGGAACATGAGAAGCTAATGGTTCCTTTCAGAAGCACAAATAAAGCTGCCCCCTAGAGGGACCTCCATGCGTGAGAGTGCCCACAAGACTGTCCCCAAGTTCCCAATGATGACAGGCCTCCAGAAGACAGATTTAGACAGAAGGTAGACCCACACTTAGAAGACCTGGAATAGGAGCTCCAAGGCTGACCATGTGAGGATCCACGGGGTTCCTCATCCAAGACCCAGTCATGAAGCAGAGCTGGGTCAGGGCTGGATGGGTCGGGGTGGGGGGCTATCCAGTGACTTCAGCTATGCATCAAGGCATGCCATGGAGACCAGGAGCCAAGTGAATGACTCTGTGCTCTTATTTTGAAAGACATAAGAGCACACACATGCCCATTAGAAGCTGCACCTTGGCTCCCATCTCAGGGATCTCTGAAAAGGAGCCCCAGGCTGCACAATTCACTGTGGAGATATGTGCTCTGAGGAGCACAGATGACAAGTCCCATTGTGTGCCCGTGTCTGGAGGACAATTAATTGAGGACACCTGGGAAGAGAGAGCGAGTGTGAGGAGCCTGGCTGTCAGGGCTGGCGGTCTGCTATGCAGCCAGCTCCCCTCTGCTGATTGACACCTCAGAACAGAGCAGAGACACAACTGTCTCAGACCCCGGGCTGCTTGGAAGGCAGTAACGAAAGAATGCCTGATTCGGTACAACCTAGGAGCTCAAGCGTGTAAAGGCCATGTTGTCCCAGGCCAGCATTGCTCTTGGGAGAAGCAAATGGGATTGTGATTCCACAAAGACCTCCTCCCGAAGAAATCCTCTTTTTGACAGCAAATGGGGCTCAGGGGGATTGTGAAGTAGCCCACGCGTGGAAGCATTTAAGAGTCAGAAAACCCTCCCATCCCTGCAGTCTGTACCAAGGAACTGTCAGTCAGCCTTCCAGAACACTCTGTGTGCCTTGTTGCAGAAGTAATGCTATAAGTTTGCTATGTTCCATTTCCTAGTCTTTCTTTCCAAATGGAGTCAAGCTGATGCAATGTGAGCAGAAGGGATCGCATCACTTTCCCCAGAACTCCAGAGATGGCCATGTCGGGGGTATATTTGGTGCAGAGCTTCCTCCTACTCCTGCTCTGAATTGGCAGGTCCCGAGATGAGATGGAACCCGAAGGCTCAGCGGGGCAATCAGGTCCTGGGATTCAGGGCACATCGTGGTCATTCATCAGCTCCCAGGAGGTCATCGGTGTGCACCTCCCGCAGGTGTGGGCTCAGGGACGGAAGTCATTTTCCTTAGGACAAGTCCCACATGGGACATTTTGAGTGTCATCAGACATGTGTCAATGCCTGCCTTCTCATTCACTGAAAAGATCTGGGGTCCTCTGGCCCAAGGAGAGTGTTGCTGTGGCTGTCTGGGGAGGGCAAGCCCAGGAGGAAGTGCAACGGATGGGTCTCCTGTCTCAACAAAGTACCAGTAGACACAAACCTGAACCCAGGTTTGCTCAACCTCAAAGCCTATGCTTTTCCCAGACTCGGTGAGAAGGCATCAATGATCAGCAGGGATCGGAGAGAGGCAGAGGATGGAGTGTGTTCTGGAAGTTTCTCCAGAGCCCAAGGTATGGGCTACGGCGGAGTGTGTGAGCAGTCAGTACTGAATAACTGCATTGCACCAGGAGGTCTATACAAAGAGCAGCTGCTTATAAGAGGAGCAGTGTGGGCACAAAAGCTCTCAGAGCACATGTGCCCAATATGCAAACGCCCCACCCTTGTACCTCTCCCTGTCCCTCTGCTTAGACATGGACACCTGGCATAACTTTCTGCAAAGCGACTTCTCTCTCAGGATCTAGTAGGAGAGTGGAATAACAATATTCAGAAATAGTATGGAAACAAGAAAGGCATTTTTTCCACTGCTGACACCTTACCTAACAAACGCATATTTCATACCTGATTCTCTCATGAGGATTTAGAATGTATTCTGAGGCTGCTGCCACCAAATGTTCCTCAATCACAGACAGATTGTTGCCATTCCCTTAGGTCAAAAATCTAAATAGACTTCCAGTTCAAGGCTATGCCTGGCTCACAGCCTTCCATGGAACCTGTCCCGTTTTCTCACTTCCAACATCTGCAGACATAAATGCAAACTCTTGTTGCTATTGAAAACCACCATGGACAGACATCTAATGTCGGAATCAGAGAGGAATTCACACCACTTCTAAGGAGATGGAGTTACACTGAGAAACACCAAGCCAAGGATCCCTCTGCACCACAGCTAGATTAGCTTGCCAAAACAGAGAGCCTGCAAATGCAGGACAGCAGCACCCACTGAGGCCTGATCTGACCCACTGGGCAAGGAGGGGCTCCCTGTTTAGATGCTACTGAGGTGCATCACAAGCAGAGGTCGGGCTCTCTACTGCATTCACCACTTCCTGGAGAGGAATGCAAGTCCTGGGGAACATGGACAGGATGCACACTGGGAGCAGACTCGGGATGTAATGGAATGTGCAGGTCCCCAAGTAAAGAGCTGGCTGTGTGAGTTGAACGTCCTCTGGTAACAGTGCTTTGTTGGGAGTTGTGTGGGGTGTGTGTGATGTAGGTGTGTGTGGAATGTGTGGTGTGATACATGTGTGTGTGTGTGACATGCTGTGTGTAGGTATATATGTGGGTATGGTGTGTGTATGTGTGTGTAGTATGTGTAGTTGTAGTCATGCACATGTATGCATATGGTACATGGAGGGGAGTGCTGTGTGTGTACTTTACTATAGTAACTGAGCCCTAAAGGATCAGGCAGTTACAGGAGATAAAGACCCATCTGAGGTTTGGAAGTAGCCTGGAGCGGTTGGTGCACACTGACCTGACCTCCCAACGCGACCTTTGTCATTGCTCTCCATCTGCTGCACAGAGAACAGGAGTAGAGTAACTCATTGACCATATCTGCTTCTAATCATCAAGTCTGGGAAGAAATCTAGTCATTTTTTTAATAGAAATAAGGTAGCCATCAAGCAATTTGGAACCATAGAAGCATACTTTATATACCCCACCCCACCCCCCAAAAAACCCCAATATATGGAAGGCTCTGAAGAAAAGGATATCTCTGAAAAAATATACAGCTCAATGACCAGAAAAAGATATTTTAAGTAAAGGTTTTGGTGTCATTCAAAGGTATCAGAAGACACAACTAGGAAGTGTCATCAGGCCCTGCCTGGTGTAGCTCAGTGGATTGAGTGCTGGCCTATGAACAAAGGGCTGCCAGTTCGATTCCCAGTCAGGACACATGCCTGGGTTGTGGGCCAGGTCCCCAGTAGGGGGCGTGTGCAAGGCAAAAATACACTGATGTTTTTCTCCCTCCCCTCCCCTCTCTAAAAATAAAAAATATATATTTTTTAAAAAGGAAGTGTCATGAGCAAAAAAATAGGGTGAGTGAAGGAACAGGATGATATGAAAGGGTGATAAGCTGTGATATGTTATCATGCAAAAAAAATACAAGTTAAAACCCAATATTTACAACATAATTCTATTTTGGGAAAAATATATGTATGCATGTAAACAGAAAATAAAGTCTGGAAATCTCTACAGTTAAATGTTAATAGTTCTCTAGCTGGATGGCATGTGTTTGGCATGCTTGTAACTTTCTGTTTCGCATGTTGGTTTGTTTCTGGCTCACCTGGACTTTTGAGGTTTCCTGTGCGCTACATGGAAGAGAGGTAAACAGAACTGCGACATAATTAGACTTTCAAGGGTAGAGACAGGACTGTCGGGTCAGCATGAGGGGCAGGATAGTTGCAGCAAATCTGGTGAGGGGTGGTGGCAGCCGCCAGCCGACAGTGGCAGCAGGAATGGATGAGAAGTGGCAAACTTGAGTGAGCCTGAAGACAGCAGTTGATGAGGCGGGAGACCAGTCAGATCTGGGAGTGAGCCGCAAATAATCCCTGAGTCTTAAACTACAGAGGAGAGCCAGCCAGATGGAGAGGAGGGGAAGCCATTGCAACCAGAAGTGTGTCCCGGTGCTGGACCTGTCTCACAGTGGCCTTTCCCAACCAGACGCAAACACACAGTGATTTAACCATCATTTTTGAAGGGAGAGGAAAGCACCATTCCCTCCGGAAGCTCTGAGCCTGTTAAGTCAGAGCGAATTCATCAGTCCTGGCCCAGGCAGTCGTTCCCCAGGCAATGTGGCCCGAGGCAGCTCTGCAGTAAGGGGTATTCTCTGCTAAGTGCCTCATTTACTCCTGAATGGGGAACTCCTGGGAATTCTGGATCAGTCAAGCGTGGTGCTGTTACTGCTCTAGGAAATTCTCATTTGACCCCAATGACTTACGATAGCAGAGCAATGTTCCATTGCCCCACAATAATCGCTGTGACCTTCTCTGGGAACGCAGTGTCCTTTCCCCAAGGACCTGCTCCAAATCGCTGTGTAGCAGATTGAGCCCCTGTCAGATGGTGGAGATTCATCACACCGACAGGTTCTCCCTGAGGACTCCACGTGCCTGAGAATTTGACAAAAGCGTCCTTTTACATGAAGGATGAAGGGGCACACACTCATCATGGGCACAAAGTAAGGTGGCCTGTAATTACCTGCTTTTAGCGGACATTTGAAGTCAGAAGGGTCGTTGGGATTTCCATGGCAAACTTCACTGAACTTCTTTGTCTGAAGACTTCTTGCTCATTTGATCTAGTCAACACTTCTTACCAGTTATAGCTTCTAGCAATAATAATGATCATCACGACAAAACAATCTGAACACTTGTTAGTTTACCAGACCCTATTGTGAACCTATCTCATTTTATCTTAATGTCACACAGAGAAGGTCAGCCAGTTCCTCCAGATGTCAGAGAGAAAACTCACCCATTTGGTTGAGCCAAAACCCATCTACCTCCCACACTGAGAAGTCAGGGTTTTGTTGGAAAGAATATGCTGTGTTCCAGAAAGAACCATTAAACTTTCACTTTGACCTTGGCCCTCAAAATCATCCAAATCTGAATTACTAGCTGGTTTCTTCAAAAGTGTAATTCATGACAACTGTCTTTTCCTCACCTCCTATATCTAGATCTGGAAAAGTGGTATAGCTAGCATAAAGTGAAACGTCTAAACAAGCACAGCCATATTGCCACAGAAACAGATTCAGAAAAATAAACCTAGGAACTCCAGAGAAAGAAAGGACATTGTGTATGCTTTCCCCTACACTGTGGTAGCCTTTGTCTGTCATTGGCTATAAGCTCATTCAGCTCTGCCAATCAGCCCACACGACTTCACTTCCAGGCATCTGTTTTCTCTTCCCAGGATCTGAAAGGTTTCTTTCTTCTGATGGAGTGTAAAAGGTTTGTGGGGATAATGCATGTTCAGAAAGGGAGAGAATTTCTCTCAGATGCTTTTAGAATTGATGGTTTAGAGCCAGGGGTGTCCAACCTACGGCCGGCGAGCCACATGCAGCCCAGGATGGCCATGAACGCAGCCCAACACAAAATCGTAAATTTACTTAAAACCTTACAAAATTTTTTTGTGATTACGTATCATGATGCATTTAATGTGTGGCTCAAGATAACTCTTCTTCTTCCAGTGTGGCCCAGAGACGCCAAAAGGTTGGGTACCCCTGGGACTCTTAGGAGTGGAGGGCTCAGTGGCAGCATACACATGGTGGCCGTGGAAATAGAGAAATAGCACCTGGGGTCAGATCCCAGCTCTACGTCTCACCAATTGGGTGAGCATGACAAGTCAATTAGCTAAGTCCCAATTTTCCCATTTATTAAGTGGGGATAGCATAAAAAAATTACTGAGATCATGTATATATGCAAAGTGCTCACTTAGCACAGTATCTGGATTACTGCAGGTAATCAACAAATGAAAGTAGTTATCATTATTATTGTATTATAGTAAAGTACAAAACAGATAGTCCTATATAGATTACACAGCAAAACCCTCCATTTTATTGGGCAGAGACAATTAAACACAAATCCCCAAATGTCTGCTAAACACCTAACGGTGATGACCACCTGTATTACCAAGCCACCCCAGTGGATGAGCTATTTGCATTCCACTTCACAAAGGAACAAAAAAGGGAAGGGACTTCCAAAAACAAACACAAAACCGAGCCTTTCTTCCTGGACTCCGAGCTGTTTATGAGGGAAAGCCAGCCCGTGGGAAGAAAAGCAAGAACCTGCCTCTCTCTGCAGTAAGTGGAAGAGACACCCATCAGATTTGCGTTCTCAGTCCCAGAAGTCAGTAAACCAGCAGCTGCAAGTGGGAGCTATTCCAAGTTCCAGCTCTGGGAGAAGTGCACCAGGCTGTGTTTCGGGGACCACGGCATCCTCTCCGTCTTCACTGGGTTGAAGGAGGCAGACTGGAGGTGGGCCAGGCTGGGCGGGGAATCAAGGTGTGGAAGTGGGGTGTGCACCCGTAGAGCCCCTTCTTGGCTAGGGTGGGGAAGCCAAGTAAAGGGATGCAGCAGTGTCTCGACCCTGAAAAGTCGCCAACACTCTAGGTGGAGTTAGTGCTCTTGTTTTAGTTCCTAAAAATAACTGGACTTTGATCTGGTCAACAGACAGGCAGAAAAAATCCCCCGACCCCTCTTGTCTGCTCACCTAAGGGTTTTCAGGAACTACAGAAGTATTGGAACAAGAGTGACATCATCTCTGAAAGAAATCATCTAGCTCCAAGTCTGCTGTTGGGACAGATGCCAAGGAAAACCCCTCTGTAGGGCATGAGAACCCTAACCACCACACTCGGGGTTTCTTCTCCCAGCCCTGAAGACTGGGGCGATTCCCAGACAAGGTGCAAACAGGAGTGAAGAGAGAACATGACATGTCTATACATTCCTCAGTACAGCCTCTTCTTTGCTGAGAAATTATTTTTACTTGCTATTTCTATTTCTACGAAAGAAGAGAAGGAACTTGCTCCTCTACTACCCAAGAGGAAACGGAAAGTGAGATATGATCTCACAGTGTGCCCACAGCCACTGATCCAGGGAGGCGAAGCGAGGTGCCCAAGCCCCTGCCACCTACCCTGTGCAAGAACCACCACCCGTGTCCCCTCTCAGCTCTGAGGAAAACCACCCTGAGCCCATCCTCCTCTCTCAGGGATCCTCCCAGCTGTAGGGCCCAGGCTCGGCAAGAATTGCCACTGCCTGAAAGCTGGGCAGGGCCCTGACCCCTGGAGACTGCTTAACCTGACACAGGAAAGGGAACAAAGAAAGAGCAACCCCCTGACTGCTCCCTCTCAGCCTCTTTGTGTCCTGGAATGTCCATCTCCTTGTGAATAAAAAATCAGCATGTGTTCCATCCTGGAGAAGGGCTGTCCCTCCACATTTTGCAATATTAAAACATTTTGAACAAGTATAACCAACCTCTGAGAGAAGAACCCATGAGCACATGCAAAGATTCTGCAGTTCAAAAGGAAACTCTCCAAGGAATGTGAGTGCGATCCAATAAGAAGACAACAGAGTAAGAGGTGGAAGTGAAAAAAATGAGTGAAATCATCAGTTCGCAAATGATGTAACTAAGAAGGAAACCCAAGATTATTTCATTAAAGTAGCTAATTATAAAACCAACAAACATAAAAAGCAATTAGCTTTCTAATATACTAGCAATAACCTGTTACAAATATAATAAAAACTAAAGATGGAATTTTTATTAGCAGCCTCAACACCAACTGAATATGAATACAGTTTGAAATAGATGTAGTGACTTAGAACAAAAACGATAGAAGTTAACTGAATGACAGCTGGAGGAATTAGCAATTGAAAACCCATGCAGTGTTTCTGGTGAGAAGAAGCACTGGCAATTTTTTGTCACATTACCTATTACCATTTTACAATCGTGGCCGGTTTGTAATCTTCACTACATTGTAAAGATTTCAATTATCCTCAAACCAGAATTTAGTTTCATGCAGTTCAGCTGAATGAAGACTCCCAGTGAATTGTTCATTTTAAAACTAGCAGATATTTTAAGGCACGTCTGGAAACATACTCACGATCATTTTTAAGAAATTTGCAAAAAGAAAAACAGTGAGTAAAACTAATACAAAATAACATCGAATATAAACTATAATTGAAAAAAATTTTAAAAACCTTAAACATTAAAAATAATAAATAATAGAAAAGAAGTATGTATAAATACACACACACACGTTAAAAAAGAAATGGTGAGTGAAATATAGAGCCGCTCCCCTTAAAACAAGGCTGCACTGGCTTACCATCTGAAAGGGAAGGAACAGGGTGAAAGGCCAGAAACACATCAAATGCACATTAGACTTCAGGAGATACGAAAGTGCTTCTGAAATGAATGCGAGGGGAAAAATCAGAGGTGGCATAGAGCAGAAGCCCAAGGGCTCCTGCAGACTGAGGCTCCCGCTAGCCTGCCCGTACTTGCCTCTGTGCTGTCCACAGTCCCCTGTGCTTGGCTGTCCCTCTGACTTGAACAGCCTTCCCCCAAAGCTATTCCTGGTCTCTGCTCCCTGTCCCCTCCTCAAGGAGCCTGCTGAATGAGCACCCTGCAGAGGGTTTGAGGGAGGAAGATGCAAAAAAGGAAATGCAATTCACCAGGAAACCTATTTTCTTGATATTTCACCTCACCACAAACAAAATACATGCAAATAAAAGTAACCATGAGCCACCACATTGGCCTATTAAGAAAAGACAGGTTTCAAGAAATTGGTAGTATATCACGCTGTTTTTATTCAATAAAATCTGAAATGGTGTCAACAAAACACTACAAAGTAAGTCTGGGTCATACATAGCTTGCTGCTTTGTGCTTTCTGATTGTTCACCCATGAATGCTACTATGTTAAAAAAGAAAAGAATTATATATAAAAAAACAAAGGGTTGTGCCAACTCTTTGGCTCCCAGGGCAGAGGATTGTGCTCACTGGGGGGGGAGAGGGGAGTCATTGTGTCGGGCGGGGGGGTGGGGGGTCGGTGACGCTGCCCCTTTCAGTGGCACCGGGAGGAGGTGGTCTTTCTGGGCTACGGGGAAGGGCCAGGGAATGAGTGCTGACACTGCCCAGGTGGGTCTCCAAGTCTCAGTGGAGGTTTTCCACGTGGCCAGAGAAGGAAGCACTCACAGGTGGGGGAGCACAATATGCACACAGAGAGGACAGTGTGGGGCTCGGTCGTGTCATACTAAAAACCAGCGACACCTTGAATTCTCGCTTTCCAGAACTCACAACAGACACTAAAAGTTTACCATGTAACAGGGCTCAGGGTGAAGTTCACCTCCCTGGTTGGGGGTAAAAGACAGTTTTTGATGAAAGTCTCAAAGCCAGGGCCAGTAGAATGAATGCATTTCTCTAACTGGTCACCGTGGTGGGAGACCCTGGAACAGGTCATGAACGTATCTCCCAGGGGAGGGACCCAGCTTCCCCTTGCTCCCCTTTCTTATTTATTAAGGAATGGGGCACATTTATCGGTGGCAGAGAGGGAAGGAAGTGATGGTGGCAAGAGCAGGACTGCTGGGGGCACCGGGCAGTACGACTCGGGTGCCAGTTGCTCACAGCCGTTGTTCAGGGAAGCCAGCTGCCAGCTTGAGACTCCAGGGAAGCTGAGCCCGCGTTGGGCCCCACCTCCCAACGTGGGAAAAGTCTACCGTCCCCCCCGGCTCATCATCCAGATAACTAGGTGAGCAGTCCCAGGGCAGGGTTTGGAGCACTCTGTTCATCCATAGCAGAACCCCCAGGTCGCTTTCAGGTCCTTCCGGTGTCCACCCTAGAGGTCCATGACATTTTATCCATTTTATTCATTTCAATTTTACTGAGGCTGTCTCTGACGCATCCAGGCTTTTGTGAGTGGTGTGCAGGGTACGTCAGCCAGCGAGTTAGCCAGGTGGGCCTCCCAGCAGGCACGTCTCTGCTAGACTCCTGTGTGTATATTTGTCAGCATGTGCACATGCACACCTTTGTATCAAGGCTGTGATTAGTGAAAAGTAGGCACAAAAAAGGTACTGACTGCCACGGCTAGTGATGGTTCTAACGAGCAAGAGATTGATAGCTTTGGGGCAGAAAAGAGAAGTTCTGGATAAATGACAAAGAAGAAGAAAATTCACTCATCTCCTTGTTAAAGTCTGAACAATAAGTCTATCATTTAGAAAGAAGCAAAGGTGACTCCTGAATCTGTTTGCATGATTACCTGAACCAATGAAAAAATCATTCCTCCAGTTACAGGTAAAATAAATGAACGCTGAAATGGTGGTGGACTCAGAGTGTGAGCAGGTGCCTGACTCGCAGGTGCGTCCAACCTTTCGGCGTCTCTGGGCCTCACCGGGAGAAGGAGAGTTGTCTGGGGCCACACATTAAAAAGTACATTGCGACACATAATCACACACACAAAAAATCTCATAATGTTTTCAGGAAACTTACAATTTTGTGTTGGACCACATTCACAGCCATCCTGGGCCGCAAGTAGCCCGCGGGCCACACGCAGGTGGGACCCCCTGCAGGAACCTGTGCACCACAAAAGCACCATTAAGGGTTTGATAGCACAGACTGGAAAATAAAAGTTGGCTGGACATTTTAGGAAACATATTTTTCTTTGCAGAATTTAGATAATAGGCCTTTGTGAGGGGAGGGCTCCTTAATCCCACCTCAGTACCAGGGTGGACTCGGTAGGGATGATGAACCCCATTCAAAGTTCTTGGTTAGTGCTACTGCAGAGATGTGATGCAGTATTTATTATGTGGTTATTTTCATGACAGAACAAACTCTAAGTGTTATTTAAATTACCTCAATTCTGCTTTACAGAGTCATGGAAGTCACAGATTTTTCAGCTACTGTATGCTGCACTATATGAAAAGAAACTATATGACATTCAAGAAAATAGCTTCCCAACTGTGTAGAGATATTTCTCTTCCGAACAACACAGATGACTTTGGTACTGCTAGAGCAGGGGTACCCAACCTCCGGGCCTATTAGGAACAGTAGGAGGTGAGCATGACTATAAGGTGCTTGAATTCATTCCCAAACCATCCCCCCACTGTCACCTGTCTGTAGAAAAACAGTCTTCCACGAAACTGGTCTCTGGGGCTAACAATGTTGGGGATCGCTGTTAGGATCAGTGGGGAGAAGGCATGGGAGCTGATATTGAGGAGATGAGAGGGCAGAAGCCCACCATGAGGTTGTGTTTTAAACCATGCCTAGAGGTTAGGGTTATGGAAAGGTCCCACTCTTTGAGAATGACAAAATTGGACAGGCTCCCCCAGAAACCAATCCCCCTGAAAGAGTCGCCTGGAAACGATGTGGGAGGCAGACTGGTAAAGGAACCCAACTGGAGGAGTCACGGTGACCACTTAGGAGGCTACTTTAATAGCCCCCCAAAAGATGATAAGAATCACAGTTAGCCTCAAATCCAGTGGTTCTCAACCCTGGCTGGACTTCAGACTCAGCTGGGGAGCTTTGGAAACCACAGGTGCCTGAAAACCACCCCAGATCAAGTATGTCAGAATCTTTGAAGGTGGCAGCTGGGCATCAACATCTGTAAAAGTTCTTCAGATGATTCTGATGCAAGAGGAGAGCTGAGAATGTCTCTCTAAACCAGGCATTGGCAGTAGATGTGAGTATATTCCAACAACATTTAGGAGGTAAGACGTCATGGTGACTAACAGGAATGCTGGAACAGGAAGCATCTAATTTCAAGGTGTGAAATGTCAGCCTCACAGCTTAGCGGGGAAGGCGGCACTTTGTGAGACGGAAAATGTGGAGGGTCTTCTCCAAGCTGGGCACACGTCACGCTTTGAACACACTGTACTATGGAGCCTCTTCAAAACTCACCCCACCCTGTAAACCTACATGTTTGGAGTGGCCGTTCAGAAGGAAGGCCTCTATTTTTTTGAAAAACATTTTTTCCTGCTGTAGGAACAATTATGTCTGCTCAAAAGTCATACAAAAAAAGTGGTTTGACCACAGATGCCTATTCTCAAGGGAGATCTGGATGTTGAAAGAGCAACATTGCATTCTGAGAAGTCTGCTCCCACCTGAGACTAGATTTGTCGTTTCTTTTCTTCAAGATGGAAGTGGAGCATCTCCTCAGAGGATTGTGTTTCTCGGTATCTTGGTCTAAATAAAGTTTCACGGCCATTTTGACATTTCAGTCTTCTTGAAAAGCCATGTCCACCTGCAAGTGTGTTCTCTGCCATCTCCTGCTGGCCTTATCTGCTCTTCCTTGCTGCTCTCTCTGGATTTGATGGCTATATTTTTCTCTGAGGTGGTGCTTCTCTCAGGCACAATCTCTCCACAAAGGACCTGGCAGCACCAGGCTTCCATTATCCTTAAAGCCGGTACTCAGTCCCTATGGCTGTGAGATGGACCACTCTGACTGGCCAGGCCTGAGTCCCGAGTTCATCCTAGGTGGGGGGATTGAGTCAACACCACCCAGGTCATGTATTAAGACCTGGTTGAGGAAGGATAATCGAGATACTGTCATCCAGAGGAGACATACATGTAGGATAAGCAGAAACAACAGGTAACCAGAGAAACTTCAGTGGGTCTTCAATTGTCCATTCCACCGAGCCCCACCGTGGTTGGGTGAACCCCAGCAGTGATCCATGGATCGCTATGTCCCCCCTGCTTAAGGCCCCATGTATAGCCACGTGTGGAGACACAGATGGCCATGCTCATGGTGAGGCTCAGGAAGTTTCAGAGAAAAGACCACTGTGGAGGTAAAAGCTAGAAAGTATTGCCAACTTGTGCCATTCACGGCGGGGCCGTTTCTCCTGTTTCTAGTCCCAGAGCCCAGTTCCTCGCCTCTGACTTGCTGACTTTGATGAATGAATGAATGAATGAATACCCTACACATCTGGATCCTACACATAGGTTCTGCGCAAACCCCATGCGAGACTTCCTTCTTTTCTCTAAAATACATATAACATGCGTGTCTATAGGAACACAAGAGCTGAAGAGACAAAAGCTCTCAACTCGGGGTCCAGAGAAAACAAAATGGGCTTGTGGAAAATAATGCTTAATGAGCTGACTTCCACAAGCTCAAGACAGAGCTTTAAAAATGCTCATTTCTTGGAAACAGTAGTTGAGGTTTTGATAATCTACCCCGAGGAAAACATCTAAAACTGCCAATGAGGCTTTTTTTGCAAAGATTTTCATCACAAGGCTATTTCTAACAGCAAAAAAAAAAACGGTAAACAACTTAAACGGCAAACACCGAATGAACAATTAAACAACACATGCTCCCTCCCCTCAGAGCATGTCACGTACCATTAAAAATGTTAATAATAAATTTGTAACAATATAGAAAAATTTCACAAAGTAACTGATAAGCAAGATAGAAAATTATACGTACACAATGAACTCCAGCTATATCCAAAAGTAAATGCCATAGACATTTTTAGCTCATCTTTCTTAACATCTTCCATTTCCTCTACCTTGCCTCTTTTCATCACATTGCTTGGCAAAACCGCAACCTTGGTGCAATCTCATTTTCCATTGCTTTGCCATCTCTGGGTGAAGCAGGCTGGAAAAGCCACACCAAACCACACAATACTGCTGACTCTCCTTGGTTTCAGAACTCAGAACTCAAACAAGCCATTAATTCTGCCCAGCAACCATATGCCCACTTCCCTATGGTTCATTGAATTATGCAAATAAAAATGTCATATATCTACCAAAGGTTGTAATGAGATTTAAAAAATATTTGCAGTTTTTCATATGACTTCGTGATAAGAAAGCTGTTATCTCATACCACATCCCTCACTGTCCTAAATGCTCTCTTACCTTCCCTCTCATCCTTCCTCCCACCAGGCGACTTTGTGTCCTGTTCCACTCAGAAAACAGAAGCAGCAGGAGGAAATTTCCCCCTCATTCTCTGCAGGCCTATACCCTCCTGCCTACATCAGCCTCCATATCTGCTGCCTTCCCACCTGGGGATGTGGCTGAGTACCCCATGCTCCCAAGGCTAACCCATCCCCTCATGCTTTAGATAGCATGTAACTACTTCCGTTCATCACTCCAGAAAACTTCTTCCAGCCTGATTGTTCTCCCGTTTCTGCTAGATATTAATCATCAACATTCACAATGCCGTTGTTTCTCAAACAACAAACAAAAGCAGACAGAAAAGTTGATTCTTCTCACTCGTTCCTCCAGTATCACTGTTTCTGTACCACCCTTGAGAAGACTGTTTCTTTATTCATGGCAACCAATTCCTCTCCCATCTCCACTCAAACCCATGTCAGCCAGGCTTTTGCCCCTCCCATAAAACGGCTTGTTTTAAGTCTCCTCAATGAGCTTCATATTCTAAACCTAGGGGCCAATTTCCAAGCTTCAACTTATTTGAACTTACAGTAACTGTATTTCTCACAACTGATCATTTCCACTTCCTGAAAATACTTCTTTACTTGGCTTTTAGCCACGAAAACCTCCTGGCTCTGCATCTGTCCTACAGACTACTTCTCAGTCTCTTTTTTTTTTTTTTTTTTTGGCTCCTTCTCTTATTTCTGGCATCATATCAATAGAATGTCTTCAGCTCTAAGACCAATGATTTGATCTGCATTTGGTGGCATCGTCCTGCCTCATGGCTTTTAAAACATCTTTGTGCCAATGATGCCCCAAGTTTTACCTCCACCCAGGAGTTCTCTCTTGAGCTCAAGTTTCTGAAGTCCAACACATGCTGTGTTTATTGTCTATACCCCACTACTGGAGTATAAACTTCATCAGAAGACTTTTATCTATTTATTCACTCCACTCAGAAGAACAGCTGGCACATAGTGGGCATTTAATAAATATTTGGTGAATAAATGAGTTAATAATGCCACAGCAACTCTCTTCTAGTTGCTGTTTGTAAGGAATGCTTTCTTTTTTTTTAGATTTTATTTATTTACTTTAGAGAGGAGAAGGGAGGGAGAAAGAGAGGGAGAAAAACATCAATGTGTGGTTGCCTCTTGCATGCCCCCTACCAGGGACCTGGCCCACAACACAGGCATGTGCCCTGACTGGGAACCAAAGCAGTGACCCTGTGATTCTCAGGCCAGCACTGACTGAGCCACACAAGCCGGAGCACAAGGAATACGTTTTATAGCCTTTTACTTTTATCCTATTTGTGTCTTTGAATCTAAAATGAGTCTCTTTTAAACAGGATATAGTTGGATAATGACTTTTACCAATTCTTTGCCTTTTCATTGGTGAGTTTAATCCATTTACATTTAAAGTAATTACTGACAAGGAAAGATTTACATCTGCCATTTTGCTGTTTGTTTTCTGTTTATAGCTGTTTTTATCTGCAATTAAGTATTTGACATCCAGCTGAGTAGGAGTTTATACTAGCAATTAATTTCACTTTTAGAAGACAAATAACATTATTTTGCTTGCACAGCTTCAAACAGAAGCATAACACATGCTTAGATTCCAGGATCCCTGAGCCGGTGTGACTAGTGGGAGAGGGTGGACAGGGATGGAGGGAAGGGTTCTGGGTACTGCTGCCTGGCTGCTTTCTTTCTATGGGGACCACATCTCCAATGAGGCTCATTGTGGCTGTAGGCATGTTTCCTGCCCAGCTCTGCTCAGCAAGGCTCTCAGCCAGAGAGCATAATTGATGTGCACAAAGCCGGGGCTCTTGCCAGCTCATGCAGCCAGGGCCTCTAATTCAGAGAGAAAGGAATTGGGCCTCAGCCAGTCATGTACCTTTTATGCTTTCATGTGGGCATCAGTCAGACCCTGATTTCAGTTTGACAAACCAGGAAAAATAAAACTGTCAGCATCCAGGCATGTTCTTTACTGGGACTGTTAGCTTGGTAATGGAAGGGAATGTTATTCCTCTAGGCATTTGCATTATATCTATTGATCAAGCTTCCTACTATTTTTCCTGTGAAGTTCTGGCAGTGAGGGAGGATGGTGTGGGTCTCACATCACAGCCTCTTCACACTCAAGCTGGGCCACAGTTGCTAACACCACTTGAGAATGAGGTGGAAAGTCTCCAGTGGGACCCACCAAGCAGCAGCCTCAGGCAGGGGCAACAGCGTGAGGCTGGAAGTTGGGGCAGCTAGGTTTTAGTCACAGCTCTGCCACCACCTTGCTTTGTGACCTTGGGCAAGCTGCCAGCCCATTCTTTTCCTCTCTGTATTCCACACTTCCTGGAATCCCTCCATTAGAGAGTCTCTCCGGGGCCAAGGTTTGATGCCCTCATTAAAATGAAAATGCTGTTGAGAGAATAAGTGGCTTTAGCCATTAGCCCTGGAGAATTAGGACTAATTTTCATTAGTTAAATTTGTTTACAACCAAGAGCTCTTTGGTTTTGGAGGGCTGACGTGGGCGGTGGGAGCAGGTGAGAGAAGGCTAACTGGAGTGTTGGGAATCATCTTCCTGGGGATGGAGTGGAGGACACAGGAAAGGAAACTAGTGGGTCATTATCAAATCACAGAAAAAGGTCTGAGAGACTTAGCTTGTGTCACTGCATCCATTCTCCCCCCCTCCCCCAGTGCCTGAATCCCTAACAAATATACTGAGGAGCTTTACATAGTCCCTTTTAGTAATGGGAATAATTGCCTCCCCTGAAAGCAGGCTACTTGAAGCACCAAGTTATCACTGAGAAAGGACCCTGAGCCCAGCCTCATATTAGTCAGAAGTCTATTGTTTCTCCCAAGTGGCAACTCTTAAGGGAATATATACTAAGGTCAAGAGTGTGACCTTGAATCTTCTTCCATATCAATGTGTCCTATCTTTCCTCTGCTGCATGGGCAACCCCAACAAAGCTGAGTCCCCTTATGGCCAATCTCAGCCTGATGCTGTGCCTCAAACAATCACCCAACTTCAGTCTTCACAAAATCCCTCAGAGGCTCTGGCATTTATTGGTGGTGACAAGCTACACAAAACACAAAAATGTCTTAAAATTCTTCTTTATGTGCCCATTTACCTCTCCCAAAATCTCCAACAGATGCTCTCAATCTCTCCATTCTCTGTCTCATAGGCTCTCTTTACAGCAATTTCTTCTTCAAACTTCCAAGGAAAGAGGGAAGGGGTAGGAAGGGAAATGAGGAGAAGGGAGGAAGGAAAGCTTACATTACTGAGAGTCTCTATGTTCCAGACATTTAAATGACATTTAACCTTGCCACAGTAAGTATACTTATCTCAATTTTATAAGGTAGTCACTAAGGCTCAGGATGTCTTCTCTGTGTTCTGTGCATTCAGGGTTTGGCTTGGTTCTATCCCCTTGACAGCCCATCAGTTCATCTAACCACCACTGTTCTCTGAGTAGATGTCAAACATGTTCAATTAACTAGCATGTATCATAGAAAATAAAAGAACCAGTCTTTATTGTAGATCTAGTTTAAACAAAGATGTCACTTCTTACCTATAATTTTTTTTTTCCAGAAAACTACCTTCCAACACATTGGCTAGGAGCTCAGGCTTGACGGGAAACTTGCCTGCTCGTTTCAGTCCGTGCAGCTCTCTGTCTAGTCATTCAGCTCTATTTGCTATGCCAGCATCAAGAACACGCACCAGGGTCTTATGTTCCAAGCATCTTACTAAGAATTTCACATGCATTAGCTCATTTCACCTGCGCCATCGCCCTGAAAAGTAGGCACTCTTCATCTCAAATGTTTACGAAGAAGCTGATTCAGGGTGGCTAGTGACATGCCCAAGATGGCACAGTGACTGTGTGGTGGAGCCAGCATTTGAAACCCTGCATTCGGGCTCCAGGACCCACGCTGCTCCCACAGCCTAGTCCTGTAAGATCACACCCAACAGAATGAAAGATACAAGATAAGAGGGTCATAGAAAATATTCAACTCGACTACAGAGACAAAGAGTTAGGCTGTGAGGCACTGCCAAGTTACTACAGCTGAGTGTATTTCATGCTGTGCTTTCTAGTGGCTGAAACTAAGGGCACAGCTCAGTAGAGACTGCCTGGCTGGTGTGGCTCAGACGGTGGGAGCATTGTCCTGTTAAACCAGAGTTGCAGGTTCGATTCTGGTCAGGACATGTGCAAGAGCCAGCGATTAATGTTTCTCTCTTGTCTCAATGTTTTTCTACCTCTCATTCTCCCTCCCTTCCCTTCTCTCTAAAATCAATAAGCATGTCCTTGGGTGAGGATAAACAATTAAAAAAATAAAAATACCTGATTTATTTTTAAAAACTCAGATACAATTCATTCTAACCTCAAGGAAAAATGCCCAGACAGATGTTTCCTGATCACGAACATTGATCTATGGAGCTTTATATATAGGGCTTTGGTAACAAACACATCAGTAAAATATCCTCACCAACATCTCCTACAAAGTCAGAGATTCTCACAGACCTACAATAGGGGCCAATACCACAGTCCCTAAGCACAGGCAGAGAGGCTGCTTGGTGGACAGGCTTTAAGCATAGATCTCATCATCCATAGTAGTTTCCAGATCCTGGTAGCTTTCTTGGTGGCTTTATTTTTGAGCAAATAAGATTTGTGCTAAGATCTTATATCAGGCAGAGACTGCCTTTAAGACCATCCCCAGACAGTGAAGAATCTGTGACCTTTTCTGCCTTATGTCCTATCGCATGTTGAATTTTTTGGGAAACAGAAATTAGCTATGCAACGGGTTTGAGGAAAGTAACACCTATGAAAAGAAAAGGGGAGTGCAGGAGAGAAAGACCCATTAGGGCACAATGACAAGCTACCCAGCTCTGAGAGCTCATTAAAGGATTCCCATGTTGGATAGAAATGACTAGACCCTTCTCCCTGCACCTCGCTCTGTCATTGTCCAAGTTTGCACTAATAATAGCATGAACTCAACTAGAAAGCTGAGGCTAACCCGGAGGAACCTAACAGCCAGAGGGTGCCCAAGAACCACACTTGCAGCCGGAGGCAAGTTTTTCTCTCAAACGGGTGTCTGAGCAGCGTTTCCCACGTCTGCCTCACCTCCCTATGTGTAAGCTTGTTCCTGGCTGCAGCAAGGCGAGATGTGAATCAAAGTCTTCTTGTCACAGTCTACCACTTCCACCTCTGCCTGCTACAACTCAGCTGTCCCTGGGCAAGAACTGCAAAGAAAAAAGACATTCAAAGAACACATCTCTTGGATAACTACCAATGGAACACTCCTCTCCTTCACATAGATTTCTAAACATCCCAGACCATTGACTTCAATTCTTCTTACTGGGAAAACAAAAATCTCATTGAAAAATGAAACGAGTTGTCTGTTTCTTCTATTGATGCTCAGAGCCCACTGGGAGCCGCGTGTTGTATGGTGTTGACTGTGCGCGACCACGCTTTAAGAAATTTCACCTTAAAACGGAGTGAGGAGGAGAGACAGTGGTGGCCCAGCACCTGGCTTTCACCCATTTTGAGGAAGCATTTGCTTTTGCTGAGCCCAAGTTTGCATGTCAGTAGAAGAGTTCCTCGCCAGCTCAGCCGTGACCAACGTCCTGGGCTGGCCAGTTGGCCTCATTCAGGGAGATTCTTAGCTTTTGCACACAACAAAAGCAAAGAGAATAGGTTTTAGGAGGACTTAGGTTCTTTAAATTAGATTCATGATTTTTATTTTTGGTGGACCAATGGAGAGACACTAATGACATTTATGACTTGTTAAGACTAATTAAAAATTTCAGGAGCAAAGCTTTCTGTGAAGAGAGTTTTCTAATGACAATGAGTGTGATTATTATTTACCTAACTGAGCAGTGATGACTGAGGTATGAGCCACTCTCTGGGGATTAGTGAAGAGTTGGGGAGCTGACAGTTTGGGTCACTGGCTCAGCCAGCACTTAATCTTGATGAAGGGCGCAGTGCCAGGATTATACTGCTACTGTGAAATGAGCCCAAAAGTTACAGACACAGGAGCTTACTGTTTTTGAGAAATAATTTTAATTGGCAGTTGAGTACCTGACATCAGATTGGGCAATGCAAGTTCTATCATTAAACACTCGTTTGCATAAAGTCTTCAAATCTTGTTCCATTTAAGGTGTCCTCAAGCATAGAGTTGTTGAAACAGTGGGAGAGGGAGGGACCCTTAGCAATACCAAAAATAGTTTCTTGTGCATCTGCAAGAGTACAGGCTATTATCACCTTCCTTGCTTTAAAAACAAAACCATCACTGGAGACATTGAGTTGCGCTGGGGGCATTATATACCCTGGAGATTCACTGTTGACATTGCTCCCCACAATGTCCTTCCAGGAAAACCAGAGCCCCTGTGAAGTCAGAGCTAAAATGGTCTTACGTTATTAGAAACATCAATGTCACCATAAAAATTGTGTGCATTCAATAGCCTCTATCTAGTGCAATAAATGCTCATGCGTTACTCACTTGCCAAGAAAAAGAGTTACTCAGCTTGCTAGCTGTTCATTATTCCTGCAGTTCTGCACTGTGTAGAAAAGTTCAAACATCAACTGAGAGCAAGCCGGAATCTAAGAAATGGTCCTCACCTTGTTCTCTATGCAGGGTGAGTTCTGCCCCAATGGCCTTGCATTTTTAAGAAGTTTGCCAATCTGCTGTGTAGGTCAACATTTCTTCCTTTATCTAGCAAGCAATGAGCATCTCACAAGACCCTGTGAAAAGGGATGAGACTATAAACACGAGAACGGCACTGTCCCTGCCAGCGAGGTACTTAGCAGAGACCTTAGAATCCAGAGCATGCTTCTGGAAACCTGCTAGAGGATCAAAGTTTCCAATCATGTTTCTCCTTTCAGCCTCTGACTCTGTAATCATCATCTTAATCCACATGGAAGAAAATGGTCACATGGCTCATTCTGCTCCGTGAAACCGGCTCTGCCACAGTGGTGGTCCCTCGTTAAAGGGAAGTTTCCAAGCTCTTACTACATCACAGGACAGTGTCAGGATCTGGAGACAGGAGGTGAATATAAAATCATCCCTATCCTTCCATAGCGTAGTGGAATTAGAGAGGAACACAAAATGTGTTCATGTGTTATAGGTACTTTGACAGTAAGATAGGGAGAGACCCAGAAGAGAGAATCAGTCAAACTCAGTAGTCAAAAAAGCCTTCATGAAGGAGGGTAACCTTGAACTCCAGTAAGAGGAGTTAGGAAGTATCTCAGGTAGAGATACATAAAGAACCTCCAAGACAAGGGAACAACTTAAACAAAAAGTCTGGCAGAGTGAGCCGCTGGTGGTGGTCAAGGAACTGGAAGGATTCCCAGTAGAAGCTCTCTCAGCCACTCTTCTTACGTGCCTCACTGGGTTAACCAACACCCTCCACTCTTTCTGCAAAACACCCTGAATACTGAGTCCCCGGCATTAGCAGGATAGTGAGCCCATCCATTTCTGCCCCACCTCCCAGGTTCTGTGAGTCAGAGGTGTTTGTTCCCAAACCAGTTTATGTCCATTGTACTTGTTATTGAAATTATATAACTAACATAAACAACACTGAAAAGTGGTGGTTTCTATAAAAATTAATATGGAGACTTTGGAAAGACTTGGGTTTGTTTTTGCTGTCACTTAAAGAAGCGTCAGTAGAATAAAGCTCAGGAAGTGCAACTATGAAAGAAGGAAGGACAATGACAAAAATCCCCACGATGAGATTCCACCTCAGATTACTTTGCTGATATCTCATCTTCTCACTCCAGTTTACAGAAACTGAAACCAGAAACTCTGGGGTTAGTTTATGCACAAAAAGAGACAATGCATCCAATCGAAGTCTTGGCCCTGCTTTCAATAAAGGACAAATAAATGCAGATTAACGTTTTATATTCAGATGTTTGAATGGGCGCATGTGTGCGCCCTCCTTTAATCAAAGTTTTCATCAGCTAACCAGCTGCCGGCAGGGATATGCTAGTTGAAAGGGTTTCTCTTATAGTGTGAATTTGGGGGAGGAGGAGGAAAGATCGGGCTGAGGAGGACTCCAAAGGTCATTTGTTCCCAAACCACTTTGGAGTTCATCTGCAGACCAGGGGTTGGCAAACCCCATCCTACAGGCCAAATCTAGCCCGAAGCCTATTTTTATAAATAAAGTTTTATCAGGACACAGTTATGCTCATTCAGTCCAAGGATTGTCTATGGCTGCTTCCATGCCCCAACAGCAGAGGTGGGGAGTTGCTGCAGAGCTAGTGTGGAGGGATAAATACAGGAAGGTATAGGACGTGCCTGTGGGACCATGAAACCCTGCCCTTTTGCCCCGTCTCTTCTGTCAGTGAAGCCTGACACCGCTGAGGGACCAGGTACTGTGGCCCAGAAGCAAAAGGCAAGACATGGCAGTAAACCACAGAAACCCCTCAACTCTTGGAGATGGAGGCATAAAATGCCGACCCAGGACACTACACAGATTCCATTACAAGTCTCCTGCCCCTAGGAGAGGCATGAAACTCTCTCCCACCAAGGGCCCACATAGATGCGAGGTAGACGTTTGATTGCCATGGAGGGGAAAATTGGAACATTGAGGATGCCCCTCCCCTAAGGCCCAGGCACACAGGTCTGCGCCAGGCTGAGGCTGAGCCAGGACAAGGCAGAGTCCTACGAACACCAGCCCAGAAGCTCTGAGCGGTTACAACAGCAATGGACCAGGAACGAGAATGCAACTGAAAGTGGAAAGTGGAGCCTTCAAACCCTCCGGCACCCTGGCCCCCACCCAATAGAGCATCCAAAGAGAAATCCGAAGCCTGTAGGGGCTGGGAACAACCACAGCACCAACAAAACCCAGGGCCAGCTAGGCTCCTGAGTGCATCAATTCAACATCCCACTGCAGCAGCCTCAGAGATGCGTGCCCGTGTCCAGACATAACTGCTATTTATCTCAGTCACGGACACTCTTCTACACACAGTGTCCACCATTCAGTCAACATGTGTGGGACACAAAAGGAAATGCCACCTGCTGTCAGGAACCACAGTAATCAACAGAACCGGACAGCTGGCTCAGACGTCGGAGTTATGAGATAGAAACTCTGAAATAATGATGGGAATGTGCATATCAGCTTTATTTGGAATCGCCAAAAACATTTTTAGGAAAATGGGAAAAGCTTTGAAAAGAACACTTCACGAAAGAGGAATAGGGGTGGCAAATACACACACAAACAGCTGTTCACCATCCCTGACCAGCAGGGAAATGCAAATGGAAGCCACGAGGCGAGACACAAGACACCTGGGAGAGTGACGGAAAGGAAACAGTCTGACTCTCCAGGGGTCCCCCTTATCCGCAGTGCCACCTTCTGCAGGTGGAGTCACCCACAGTCAACTGCCATCTAAAAACATTAAATAGCAAATTCCAGAAGTAAACCACTCAGAAGTTGTAAATTGCACACTATTCTGTGTAGCACGATACAATCTCGTGCCTCGCTCCCGCCTTTAATCACTGTTCCAGAGTTGTCTCAGTTATCAAACTGGCTGTTGCAGTACCGCAATGCTTGCATGCGAGATATTGTTATTCTACTTGGTAATGGCCCCAAGGCCATCCACATAGCTTTGATTACAGTATATTGTTATAATTGTTCCATTTTATTATGAGTCACTGTTGTTAATCTCTTACTGTGCCTGATTTATAAATTAAACTGGATCATAGGTATCTGTGTATTGGAAAAACATAGTATTGGGTTGGCCAAAAAGTCTGTTATGTTTTTTCCATAAAATAAAAGGCACATTTTTCATTTTCACCAATAACTTTATTGATTTGGATATTTTGAGTACGTCAGCTATCTCCCGCTATTGGCTTCTAGTGGGCAGAGACCAGGGCACTGCTCAACATCTTCCAGTGCATGAGACAGCCCTACAGCAGAGAATTCTTTGGCCAAAATGTCAATAGTGCCAGGAAACTTTGCAAACCACATATGACACATTCGATCAGTCACAGAGCCTTCTCCATACACTGCACAAATTCTTTTGTGTGTGTTTCAGTTGTGTTTTTACCTTTCTTGAAGTAATAAAGCATAATATGCCAAAAATGTTGCATGTTTTCTTCCATCTTCAATATTAAAATGGCTGCACAAAAATTCATGAATTTTGATAATTTTTTAATGCACACTGATATGACAGCTGTCACCATACAATCTAACAAAATTGTTTATAATGAAGTTAAAGAAGTATGGAAAAATGTAACAGACTTTTGGCCAACCCCATATACAGATGGCTCAGTACTATCTGCAGTTTCAGTCACCTACTGAGAGTCTTCAAGCACGTGCCCTGTGGATGAGGGGGGATGACTGTCTTGAGTGCTGGCAAGGATGCAGAACCACTCTGTCCCTCATACTTCCTTTCTATTGTTTGTGGGAGCACACAGTGGTGCAGCAGCTCTGGAAAGCTACCTACCCCAGTTCCCAGCACTGTTACCGCTGGGGATTTATCCTTGGGGAGTAAAACTTAGTTCACACAAAATCCTACACATAAATGTTCCTATTGGCTTTCTTTGAAATAGCCAAAAACTGAAAACAACCCAAATATTGTACAATGAGTTTCTCTACTGTGTTCTCAGGAGGCACAAGTCCCCAGCAGGGACACCCCAGCCAGGAGCCCATAACACATTGTCGATGTCCTCCTCTGGCCTCACATTGAAAACACCTAACCCTTCGTCCCTAACGCCTCCCGTTTTACCTGATAAAGTACATCTCAAACCTGGGTCCTTCTGTGTATCTCATTCCTGAAATTTGGCTCGGTTCCCTAACAGGTATAATGGTAATTTCAGTGTTGAATCTACTCAAATGACCTGCCCCCCACCAGTAACTAAAGAATCTACTCAAAAGAGATGTAGCCAATCTACTCAAAAGATTCTAGGTCAATGAGATGTGCTCGAATTTCCACTCGCGTGTTTGACCATGTCGACATCCCATAGCTCCCACCGCACACAGGAGAAATGTGAACGCATTTCACTGGCACGTGAGACCCGAAAAGGCCTGGATTTCAGCCCCATTTCTCACCACTGCCACGCTCCTATTCGAGGCATCAGCAGCAGCAAACAGAAGTTCTTTCACGTCTACTTTCTCTGCTCACTTTTTCTCATGCCCAGAGCTTTGTTCCTGTGGACACGTGTGCCTACAATCACTGCCCTTCACTCCCTTTCCCCCTGACCTGTCCTTACTGGCCCTTCAGGGCTCAGCTCAGGAGCAAACTTCATTCTGCACTTCCCCACACTCCACCCACATTCCAGCTCAGCTGGGAACTCCATTCATGTTTGCGAGAAATTGCATCAAAGGAATGATAAAGCCTGCTGTGAGCCTATTTTGGCTTTTCTGAGCATTAGAGTTTCCTAGGATCTTTGACTGAATAAATTTTTAAAAGCAGGAATAATAACATAGAAGTGATTAAGCCTTTAAAGTGTACCTTTTGTTCCCCAGGCCCTGTTAATTACCACTTAGGAAAGGTTTATTTGCCATGTACTCAATTAGTCAGGTAAGTAAATAGCTTTCTACTGATCAGGTAGAGCAGCATTTGCTTAATAGCAAATAATAAATGCTTATTTCCATTTAGAGTCTACTCTCAGGTGTGGGTTTATTTGAGGCTGAGCTCCAGGGGAAAAAGAGAAATTGCACTGCAGCGCGTGATACTTGTTCACATAGCCACTTTGATCTAGAGAAACACGAGTTTAGGTTTTTTTCCCCATTATTTTAAGTTAAGGAGTAAGTAAACTCAGAGAGAATATCCAAGTTACTCCAGTGTCCATTCATCCAGTCCATTCCTGCCAGGAAAAGCGACATGAAATTTCTATGTGAGCGGGGCACAACCCAGAACTCGAACACCCTGCTCAAGTCTTCTGACACCTTTTTATAGTCCCCATGGGCTTGCCAGTGCTTCTAACTGTTGTTACCTACAGAGAAATGAAGAGGGACAGACAGGCACAAGGCTGGGGGGGGGGGGGCCATACGCCCCTTATGACAGACTTTGTCATGTGAATGGTCAAGGAAAGCGCCTGGGGAAGGGAACACCACAGCTAGAAAGTGAAAGTTAGATAAGAATTCAATCAACTGATAAGTGGAGGAAGGTCATTCGGGCAGAGGGGATGCATATCTGAAAACACAAATATGTGATCCATGTGGTGTCCAATCCAAAAGTGCCAGGTGGGGAATTTGGCAAGGCCAGATGGTAGAGAAGGCTTTTATACTAACCAGCTGGAGCGGGGTGGGGGAGTGGGTTGGCTCAGATTATCCTGTTCACAGTGAAGATTGATAAAGGGAAGATTTACCTCCCCAGTTCTCCATAGGAATAAAAGCAACATTTGTGGGTAGAGTGGCCCTAGAAATAGAAGGGACCGAAAGAGAAATCAGGGCAGCCGGTGCAGGAACAGTGAATGGAAGGAAGACTTATGCCTGCACTTTAGCTTAGGGAATTAAAGACAACAGACACAATGAGAACTACAAAGGAAGGGAGGGAGGGAGGGAGAGAAGAAGAGAAGACCAAGGGAGGGAGGAAGGAAGAAGGAAGGAAAGATGGAGGGAGGAAAGAGAGAGGAGGGAGGGTTAGGGAGAGGAAAATACAAGAAGAGAAAGAGAAAGGGAAAGAAACCACAGGTGTGCGGTGAAGTCCATGGGCACCGATAGCCATGAGCTTGGGTTATAAGCCTGACTTGCCTCTAACTTGCTATAAAATCTCAAGAAAATGTTCTATCCTCACTTAGTTTGCTTATTCATGAAATGGAGAACTTATCTTGAAGTTTTGTATTAGATTAAATAACTTTGAATACTTCAAGTACTTAGAATCTATCCGAGGATAGAATAACTGCCTCATAACATCCCCTCAGAGCTTACAAGCCTGCTCATTGGGGACTGAGAGTGACAATTCTTTAAACCATGGAGCGATGTAGTTACGTAAGATGTCACCATTGGGCTAAGTTGGGTGACAGGTACATGAAATCTCTCGATAATGATTTCACAACTTCTTGTAAGTCTATTTCAAAATAAAAAGGTTAATTAAAAGAAAATGCCCCGGGTCCTTTGCCAAACCACTGTGAGAATTCATTCAACAGGTATGTTTCGAGCACCTACTGCGTGCCATTCGCTGCTCAAGATGCCAGCCTCCCTTCTGTTCTAACATTAACAAATTTCCAGCGTTCACTGACGTAATTAAGTGTGATTCTCCAGCTTTTGCTATTCCTCTTTAGCAGAAGCACAGCAATAAACATAAGCCATTAGAAATAGAAGTGTGAGTCCCCTAGCTTCGTCCCCAAAGTGGGAGTTTCTTTGTCTAGCTGTTCCATTTTGTGAGGGCCCGGATCCAGCCAAATGCATCTTCTTTACTTCAAAGTGAGAGTCTTTTACTTCTATCCGAGTGGCTGAGCTGGTGAGTCTGCAGTCAGTCTCCAGGACCTATCCAGTTTCTAGGACCCATTGCTCTGCAGGCACTAAACATGAACTGAAGGACTTGAATGAACTGAGGACTTCCACTTGGCCTTCTGCACTATCATGGGGAAACCAACACAGAGTTGTTCCAGCTGTGAAATGTATCCATTCAAATTAAATACTCGGAGGATGGGGAAATGGTCAATGACAGGTCTTCAGATCTAGTGGAGCATCCCACTGCGACCGGGATTCTAGTCATCACCTGGGCCCATGAGATTTTCCTCTTTAGTGAGGTCTTGATGACACTCCAGGTCTCTAGGTATCATGTCAACATAGACCCTTTGCTTGACACTCCTCAAAATTCCTAAACATTCCTCTTTCCACAGTGTAAAGACACTCAGATAAGTGGCAATAGGTGCCTTTGGGGAAGGACTACGGGCTCATTACTGTACGTAGACCTGGCTCTATGACCATCTCTCCCACCATCTGCTCTGGTCTACAGGTGGGAGCCACGACTGAGCTTTCTCATAATGCTGGTGTCCCTCTCCCCAGTACTTTTCTGGTGAACTTGGGGAATGATGTGTCTTCTGAGACTTTCCAGGGAGGATAATTCTCTGGTGGGACTTCCGGCTTCACAGGATATATCAATTGCAGCATGTCCACTTCCCTTGGCCTTTTTATTCATTTCTCTACTGTCTACCAGGCCAACCCAGGCATTTCCAGTGTGTTTAGGAAACACCATTGCTCTCTCCAAGCTTCTAAGATCTACCTTAGCAATGAGTTTGCCCTGATTCTTGGGTCCTTGACAGTATTATATCCCATGTCCCAAGAAAGTGACCCCATGCCAATGAATTCTTGCTTATCCAGTTTTAAGTTCCAATCCTATCCATCAATCAGCACAGAATCCCTGGAGCACTGTTTTGAGGAAGATGCTGGATCACATGATCAATAGTGGTACCTGTCATGAAGGGGTGAGAGAGAGCTTCTACACATCCATATCTTACTACTTCTGCTATAGACATCTGTGCATCTTATACAGTCTGCAAAAATAGGGTTGAGTAAGATGATCACAGAGCACAAAGGCTCTGACCTTGGCCTCGGTTCCTCTCTGGTTTGACCAAGTGAATTAAACTAATAGATCACGTGCTTCACTTTTTTCCAAGGGCAGATATTTAAAAAGGAAAGAAAGAAGAGGAACCTAGGAAGAGAGGGGCTGTAATGGGTGGTAGGCAGGAAACAAGAGGTCCAAGCTGTAAAATGGTAGGTGGAAAAAAGAGAATTTTGAGGGGCTTGCTGAAGATAAATATTTTTCTTTGCTTGATTTTGCCTTTTATTGATCCACACAGAGTCCTTGTTTTAGCACAGGTCCGAACCCCCTTAAATCTTCTCTTCTGTCACATAAAATGTCAACTCTACAGTCTGTATGATTCCTCTTCAGTCACTACCTATATCCTTCCTAGGTGGCTACATCTAAGTGGCAATAAGCTCCAATAACAAAAGTCAAGGAAGGGACTCCTGCCTTGCCTTACTTTTCCCTCCAAAGCCTCCTGATAAATCAGGGGGAAAATCTCCCAGGAATTCATTTCTACTGTGGCATGGCTGCAAATTTGAAAGAGAATAAAATTAATCATCCGTGTGTTTTTTTTTCAGACTCTTTCACAGGACTGGTTAACATCTTGACGGATATTATTTGGCGATTCACTGGAGACTTCCTGGCACCTGACCTGGTTTGTCGAGTGGTCCGCTATTTGCAGGTAGGTGGCACCTTCCAAAGATGATGAGACACACTGACAGCAAAATTGGCTCTGGGATTTGCCATGGAAAGTAACATAAAAGCTCACACTCCTACACAACAAACTGCTCACTTCCTTCTAGTTGAAAGGACAAGCAACATTTGTAAGATTTTTTAAATGTTTTTCTTTGGCTAAAAATAAGATGCATAAAGAAAATGCAAACAAGCAATAGTAAGAATATTAACATTCATATTGCAAGCATTAAATAAGATTTCCAGGCTAATGTTAAGGCTTTTGACATAGTCTGGCTGTCTCAGTACGTTCAGGGTGTTATAACAAAAACACTACAGAGTAGGTGGCTTTATAAATAACAAACATTTATTTCTCACAGTTCTGGAGGCTGGAAGTCTGAGATCAGTGTGCTAATGTGGTCCAGTCAGGGCCATTTTTCAGGCTGCAGGCTTCCCATTATATCCCCACATGGCAGAAGGGGCAGGGGACCAGGAGACCACGGTTCTCTTTGATAATGGCACTAATCCCATTCATAAGAGCTCCACCCTCATGACCTCATCACCTTTCAAACCCCCACCTTCTAATGCCATATCTTTG
>VMDR010002844.1:0-82429 GCA_007922815.1 Macrotus californicus
ACAATTGTCAAAGAGCTACCCTCCACCAAAGGAGCACCAAGCCCAGAGAGTGTTCCAGAAGAATTCTAAAACACCTTTAAGAAATGGGTAGTTCTGATGCTTTGTGAACTTTGTGAAAACATACAAAAAAACAATGATTTTTTTGGGAAAATAGTATAACAGTAAGCACAATGAGATATCACCTCACACTGGTCAGAATGGCCCTCACCAATAAATCAACAAAGAAGTGGTAGAGAGGATGTGGAGAAAAGGGAACCCTAGTGCACTGTTGGTGGGAATGCAAATTGGTGCATCCACTGTGGGAAACAACATGGAGTTACCTCAAAAATTAAAAATGGAACTGCCTTATGACCCAGTGATTCCACTTCTGAATATTCATCCAAAGAAACCCAAAACACTAATTTGAAAGAATATATGCCCCTTTATGTTCCCTGCAGCATTACTTACAATAGCCAAAACACAGAAGCACCCCAAGAATGGATAAAAAAGTTGTGGTACATTTATACAATGAAATATTACTCAGCCATAAAAAGACTAAAATGCTACCATTTATAACAGCATGGGTGGTCCTAGAGAGTATTATGCTAAGTGAAAGAAGTTAGAGAAAGACAAGTAGCATATAACTTCACTTATATGTGGAATCTAAAGAATAGAATAAACAAAGAAGCAAAACTGAAATGCACAGATACAGAGAACTGACTGATGGTAACCGGAGGGGAGGGGTTTGGGGTGCACTGGGTAAAGAAGGTAAAAGAATCAAGAAGTACAAATGGCCTGGCTGGTGTGGCTCAGTGGATTGAGCGCCAGACTGTAAAGCAAAGGGTCGCTAGTTTGATTCCCAGTCAGAGCACATGCCTGGGTTGCAGGCCAGGCCCCCAGTATGAGAGGCAACCACACATAGATGCTTCTCTCCCTCTCTTTCTTTCTCCCTTCCCCTCTCTCTAAAAATAAATTTAAAAATCTTTAACAAAAAAGTACAAGTGGGTAGTTACAGGATAAACATGGGATGTAAAGTTGTGCATGGGGTCTATAGCCAATGACATTGTGGTGACTATGGATGGAGCCAGAGGGTGCTTGGGGGCACTTCGTAGGGTATGTAATTGTGTGAGCACTAAGCTGTACACCCAAAACCAGTACAAAATAGTATTTTATGTAAACTGTAATTGAAAAAATAAATGAATAAAATGGGGTGAAGATAAAATAAGAAGATAGTATAATGTGACATCAAAATCTGACAAAGAGCACAAAATGAAAATATAGTCTACTGTCACTTAGGAATATCACAATAAAAACCATACTAAATATTAGAAAACAGAAATTGGTGACACATTAAAAAATAATGGCCAAGTAGTTTATCCAGGAATTTAAGAATGATTGAATATTTACAAATCATTTTGTAACTCATTATAGTAATAGATCAAAAGAGAAAATCACATAGAACATTCTCACAATGGCTAAAAAGACATTTGAAAAATTCACACCCATGCTTGATTTTGTAAAGTGTCTTATAAAATAGTAAGAGGTGGATAATTCCTGAACATGGTAAAAGATATGTTTGACCAATAAACACAATCATGTTTAGTGGGGAAACACTATGAGCATTCTCATTCAAGTCAGGAACAAGACCAGGACATACCATATTAACACTATGATTTTATATTGTTCAGTGGTATGAGACTTGCAGAGAAGATAAAATCATCATCATTTAGCCCTGGCTGGTGTGGCTCAGTTGGCTGGGCATTGTCCCACAAACCAAAAGTTCACCTGTTCGATTTCTAGTCAGGGCACATGCCTGGGTTGCAGGTTCAGTCCCCCGGGGCATGTATGAAAGGCAACCAATAAATGTTTCTCTCTCACATTGATGTTTCTCTCCTTCTTTCTCCTTCCTTATCCATCTCTCTAAAATCAAAAATAAAATAATTTTTTTTAAATTATCATCATTTGTGGTTAATGTAATAGTTTACTTAAAAAACTCAAGATAATCAACTAAAAACATGACAAACAACAAGAAAGTTTATTAAGTTGGCTGGATATAAAATTAACCTGCGCAAATATGTTGTACTATAAACAATAGCCACTTAGAAGATATAGTGGAAGAAAGAATCCATTTAAAATGGCAACAGAAGAAGGTCAAGTACATAGAATTAAACCAAGAAACACAGACAATCTAGGAGGATTAAAAAAAAACCCTGAAAATGCTATGAGACACCAGTAAAATATTTGGACATGATGATTCAACATCAAAAACACAAAAATTTCCCTTATGTTAAAGATTCAATGTAATCTTGCCCCCCAAATACCAACAGAGTTGAGATTTGTTTTTTAACTTTGTTTAATTTTAATTGTTTTAATGTTGTTTTTTAATTAATTAATTTTTTGTTTAGTTTTTATTTCATAATCATAAATTTAACTCTGCAATCCAGCTAGACTTGAAGGGATAAGGAAACATGGAGCCTAATGAACTGCGGCGAGAGCAAGAAGATTATAGAACATTCCAAGCAGATGGGATGAAGGGGTGCTCTTTGAGCCACAGAAGGAATGATCTGGTGGTTGAGATAAAACACGAGTCAAATTTACTAGAGTCATCCACAGTCAGTCATGGTGATCTTCTTGCCATTCCTGGGCCCATTGTGCTCCACGGCTGTCACAACATCCCTGCATCCTTCACCTGGCCAAAGACCACATGCTTGCTGTCTGGCCACTCAGTCTTGGCCGTGCAGATGAAAAACTGGGAACCGTTTATGTTGGGTCCAGCATTTGCCATGGACAAGATGCCAGGACCGGTGTGCTTCAGGATGAAATTCTTATCATCAAATTTCTCCCCGTAGATGGACTTGCCACCTGTGCCATTATGGTGTGTGGAGTCACCACCCAGGCACATAAATCCCAGAATAATTCTGTGAGAGCAGGAGCCTTTATGACCAAATCCTTTCTCCCCAGTGCTCAGAGCACGAAAGTTTTCTGCTGTCTTTGGAACTCTGTCTGCAAACAACTCAAAGGAGACGTGGCCCAAAGGCTAGCCATGGGCAGCGATGTCAAAGAACTCAGTGGGGTTGACCATGGCTGGGTGTGAGAAGGTCCCAAGCAGTGGTGGCATCTGCAAGGCCTACATTTTTTTTATTGTTGTTCAAGTACAGTTGTCTGCCTTTTCCCCCAACTTCTCCCCCCTACCCCAGCCATCCCCACCTCCCCCCCCCATGCCACCACTCCCCTCTTGGTTTTGTCCTTGTGTCCTTTATAGTTGTTCCTGAAAACCCTTCACCCTTCCCTTCCCCCATTATCTCCTCCCACCTCCCCTCTGGTTACTGTCACTTTTTTCTTAACTTCAATGTCTCTAGTTATATTTTGCTTGCTTGTTTGTTTTGTTGATTAGGCTCCACTTAAAAGTGAGATCATATAGCATTTGTTTTTCACCTCCTGGCTTATTTCACTTAGCATAATTCTCTCCAGTTCCATCCATGCTGTTGCAAAGGATAGGAGTTCCTTCTTTCTTTCTGCTGCCTAGTATTCCCTTGTGTAAATGTACCACAGTGTTTTGATCTATTCATTTACTGTTGGGCACCTAGGTTGCTTCCAGCACTTGGCTATTGTAAATTGTGCTGCTATGAACACTGGGGTGCATAGATTCTCTTGGATGGGTGTTTCAGGGTTCTTAGGATGTAATCCCAGCAGTGGAACTGCCGGGTCAAAAGGCAGTTTCATTTTTAGTTTTCTGAGGAAATTCCATACTGTTTTCCACAGTAGCTGCACCAGTCTGCAATCCCACCAACAGTGCACTAGGATTCCCTTTTCTCCACATCCTCTCCAACATTTGTTGTTTGTTGATTTGTTTATGATGGCCATTCTCACCAGTGTGAAGTGGTATCTCACTGTGGTTTGGTTTTTTAAAGATTTTTATTTATTTATTTATTTATTTATTTATTTTTAGAGAGAGAGAAAGGGAAGGAGAAAGCAAGGGGGAGAAACATCAATGTGTGGTTGCCTCTCTCATGCCCCCTTACTGGGGACCCAACCTGCAACCCAGGCATGTACCCTAGACTGGGAATTGAACCGGCGACCCTCTGATTCACAGGCCTACACTCAATCCACTGAGCTTTGCCAGCCAGGGTTCATTATGGTTTTAATTTGCATGTCTCTGATGGCTAGTGATGCTGAGTATCTTTTCATATGTCTCTGGGCCCTCTGTATGTCCTCCTTGGAGAAGTGCCTGTTCAGATCTTTTGCCCAATTTTTAATTGGGTTGTTTGTCTTCCTGGAGTGGACTCATGTGAGTTCCTCATATATTTTGGAGATCAAACCCTTGTTAATTGTTTTAATGTTTTCAACTAAAAAGTTGATTCAGAAATAAATAATAACCTCCAGAAATAAGCAAGAATTACTACAAAAAAACTTTTTTCGAAGAGAGTAATGGGTGGTAGAAGCAGGATTACCTCACCAGACACTAAAACACATCATAAAGTCACAAAGTGATGATAATTAAAACATTACTGAACATGCCATGTACAGATGGACAAATCAATGGACCAGAAGAGACCCAAAGACACTCTTTAGAAAGGGCAGAAGATAGAATTTTTAAATAAATACATTTAGCCAACTGGGTAGCTATTTGGGGAAAAAAATAAAGTTGAATTTCTATCTCACATCTTATACCAAAATCAACTCAAGAAGAATCAAATATTTACACTTCTACAAAATGAAACCATAAAGTTCTAGAAAAAAATGAAAGAATTTTACAAATGTAGTCTTGGTGTAGGGCAGACCTTTCTAAATATGATCCAAAACTCAGAGCCCTTTGCAAAAAGCTGATTAATTGAACCACTTAAAAATCAAATCACCTAGTTTGTGGCTGATGGGGTGAAAACAGCATAAACAAAACAAAAAAACAAATGATAAACTGAAAAAAAAATTTGAGAACCATATCATAAACAGTTAACTTCCTGAAAAGGAATAAGAACATCATCATTAAATCAATGAGAAATTGAACAAAGGATATAAACATACATTCATCTAAAAGGATTTGGCTCTCAAACACAGGAAAAGATAGTTGCCTTCACCTGTCATAAGAGAAAATGTTAACATTCAGACACCATTTTTAGCCCTGGCTGGTGTGGCTCAGTGGATTGAGTGCCAGCCTGCAAACCGGAGGGTCTCAGGTTTGATTCCTAGTCAGGGCACATGCCTGGGTTGTGGGCCAGGTCCCCAGTAGGGGGCACATGATAGACAACCACACTTTGATGCTTCTCTCCCTTTCTTTCTGTCTCCCTTCCCCTCTGTCTAAAAATAAATAAATAGACTTCTGGCCAAGATGGAGGCATAGGTAGACACACTGTGCCTCCTTGCACAACCAAAAGAAGAGCAACAACAAATTTAAAAACAAAAAGCAACCACAACTGCCAGAAAATCGAACTGTATGGAAGTCCGACAACCAAGGAGGTAAAGAAGAAACATTCATCCAGAGTGGGGGGAGGGGCAGAGACAGACAGCTGGGCGGAGAGGACTCAAGGCAAGGCAGTGGCTGGTGGGCAAGGTGGCGGATTGCAGACTGGGCGGTTCCACATTTGCATGCAGATAAACCAGGAGGAACAACTGGGGAGCAAGACAGACCACACAACCCAGGGTTCCAGCGCAGGGAAATAAAGCCTGAAACCTCTGATTGAAAACACCTGTGGGGGTTGATGCAGTGGGAGAAATTCCAAGCCTCACAGGAGAGTTTGTTGGAGAGATCCACAGGGTCCTAGAACATACGCAAAGCCACCAACCTGAGAATCAGCACCAGAAGTGCCCAATTTGATTGTGAGTAGCGGGGGAAGTGACTGAAAACCAGCAGAAAGCAGAGCAAGCGGCATTATTCTCTCTCTGACCCCTCCCTCACATACAATGTCACAACACAGCGACATGGGTCGCCCCGCCCTGGTGAACACGTAACAGGTGCACCAAGACCAAAAAAAAAAAAAAATTGGCCTAAATGAAAGAACAGATCAAAGTTCCAGAAAAAAATACAACTAAGTGACAAAGAGATAGCCAACCTATCAGATGCACCATTCAAAACACTGGTAATCAGGATGCTCACAGAAATGGCTGAATATGTTCGCAAATTAGATGAACAAATGAAGGCTATGCTAAGTGAAATAAGGGAAAATGTACAGGGAATCAACAGTGATGAGAAGGAAACTGAGACTCAAATCAACGGTTTGGACCAGAAGAAAGAAAGAAACATTCATCCAGAACAGAATAAAGAAACAAGAATTCAAAGAAATGAAGAGAAGTTTAGGAACCTCCAGTACATCTTTAAAGGTTCCAACATCGAATCAATCATAGGGGTGCCAGAAGGAGAAGAAGAAGAGAAAGAAATTGAAAACTTATTTGAACAAATAATGATGGAGAACTTCCACAATCTGGCAAAGGAAATAGACTTCCAGGGAGTCCAGGAAGCTCAAAAAGTCCCAAAGAAGTTGGACCCAAGGAGGAACACACCAAGGCACATCATAATTACATTACCCAAGATTACAGATAAGGAGAGAATCTTAAAAGCAACAAGAGAAAAGGAGACAGTTACCTACAAAGAAGTACCTATAAGACTGTCAGCTGATTCCTCAAAAGAAACCTTATAGGCAAGGAGGGGCTGGAAAGAAGTATTCAAAGTCATGAAAGGCAAGGCCCTACATCCAAGATTACTCTATCCAGCAAAGCTATCATTTAGAATGGAAGGGCAGATAAAGTGCTTCCCAGATAAGGTCAAGTTCAAGGAGTTCATCATCACCAAGCCCTTATTATATGAAATGTTAAAGGGACTTATCTAAGAAAAAGAAGATCAAAAATATGAACAGTAAAATGACAAAAAACTCACAGTTATTAACAACCGAACCTAAAACAAAAACAAACTAAGCAAACAACTAGAACAGGAACAGAATCACAGAAATGGAGATCACATGGAGGGTTATCATCAGGGGAGTGGGTGGGGGGAGAGGGGGAAAAGGTACAGGGAATAAGAAGCATAAACAGTAGGTAGAAGATAGACAAGGGGAGGTTAAGAACAGTATAGGAAATGTAGAAGCCAAAGAACTTACATATATGACCCATGGACATGAGCTAAGGGGGGAATGTGGGTGGGAGGGGGTGTGAAGAATGGAGGAGAATAAAAGGGCAAAATGTGACAACTATAATAGCATAATCAATAAAATATATTTAAATATATAAATAAATAAAATGTGGAAAAATAAATAAAAATATAACTAAATAAAATCTCTTAAAAAATAAATTTATGATGCCATTTTTGCCTAACACATATGTTCATTTGTCAAAAAGTTGAAAATCACCATGAAGGAAAAGGTGTAGAGACACCGTTGTTTCGGGTTTTTTTCTGCTGGTAGGAACATAAGTTGATAGCGCCTCCACCAGGTTGTTACTCACTAGCTGGCTCCTTTGACTCTAGGCAAGTTTCTTACCCTGAGAATTACTAGTACTATCTCTTAGAAATATTTTCAGAGTTTAAAGGAATGGCATATGCAAACTAGCACAGTGCTCAGTGCACTAACACTGACACCCGTCACAGCTTGGTCAAGCACCCACTCAGCCCTGGTTGGCTCAAAGAATGTTCTGCCTGTGGCTAACTCGTTCAAAGCCTCTGCTCTCTGAGGCAGAGCCTTTCCTCCTCCCAGAGCTGCAGGTGGGGACTGGTGTCTAGCTTCTGCCAGGATATTAAAGCGCAAGGAAATCAGGCCCGTGACTTGCTTTGGGGGCAAAGGAAGAAGTGCTTCTGCAGTGAAAAGGCCTTTACCACCAGGATTTGTCAGGGATAAATGATGCTTCTACATTTCCCTGGAACAGAAGTGGCTCATGTGGAAGGGAAAGAGCCATCTGGAGCCATTTTGCATCCAGGTATCCACAAGATGGGCACCTGGGAGGGCAACAGGCCTCCAGCAACAAGAGGACACCCTCTTGATGAAAAGGGGGAGCTCTGGGGAGGGGTGACAGCTGGAAGAAGGCCTGTGTCAGAAAGTTGCAGTCACAGAGGAGCCTGTGAGGAACGCACAAGAGCAGGAATCTGCTTAAATATCTGCTAGGCAGAGAGCACAGAGCTCAGTGCCAGGGAGAGTTTCATCGGGAAAGTGAAACTGCAGTGAGTAAGGTGGAATTAGACCTCACACAATTGTGTCAGCTGGTGAAGGAGTCTATGGAGGGCTATCACCTCTGTCTGATGTTGAGCCTAAAGTCACCAAAGGTCATGAAGCAAGGGAGAACAAGGGCAGTGTGGAACCTGCACCAGTCTCTCCCTGCCTCCAACCTTAACAAGCTACAGAAGAGCTGCAGCTCCTGGCCACAGAGCCACACACATTTGGCCCAGGACTCAGAAAACAGAGAGGGGACCCAGTGGGAGCTGCAGCTTGGCCCCAATGAGGCAGGCAGTAGACTGCCACCAACATGGGCGAACTACAGTGGCATCTGGGTCCATGCAGTGACCTTCCCAGCATAATCATTGCTGCCTTCCTAATCTTGCCCAATTTCCTCTTGTAGTCAATCCTAATCCAGAATCATTCAGGGAAAGAAATTCTGGGAAACTGAATTCTAGCTAAGCTAGGGGGACACAGTGTAAATCAACCCTCTGTCTTCTGATAGCATTATTCAGGGAAGAACTTTCTCCCCTCCCTAGCCTCCCTCCTGTACCCTTTCACCTGAGGGGTCAGTATCTCATCTGGCAATTAGAACAAAGCAAGCTGGGTGCTCGCTTCGGCAGCACATATACTAAAATTGGAACGATACAGAGAAGATTAGCATGGCCCCTGCGCAAGGATGACACGCAAATTCGTGAAGAACAAAGCAAGCCAGAAGTGGAAAAGAAGCTGAACCCATCTTTTGTTTTAGGAGAGGCAGCTGGACCCACTTCCCTCAATATTCTACTTGAAATCTGGTGCTGGCCACAGAACTAACCAAAAATATAAAGTATCTGGACATTACCCTACATAAAAATTCAACAGACTTTGACATAGAAAAATTATTGACTACTAAAGAGTAAAAGAGTAAAAGAAATGAAGAAAATCATTCCCATATTAATCGATCAACTCAATATAATTCTGAACAAAATTCCAACAGGATTGTTTAAAATTAGTTTTTAGGTTTTTATGAATGAATCTGAATATTTTTTCTGCATATTAATTATTTAGTTATTTGATTTCTTCCTTAGGGAAATGCTTGTTGATATGATTGTCTCCTTTCTTAAGAGTATTACTGGGTTTTCTTGATTTGATGAACATGTTATTAAAGTTACAATATTTTTCCTGTCATATTTATAAAAATATTTCCAAGCTTGTTGATTGCCTTTAAATTCTGTTTATACTGTTTGGACAGTTAGCAGTTTTACATTTTTATGTAGTTAGGTCTGTCAGTTTGTGTATGATTTCTTCCATTAGTTTCAAGGTTAAAAAACTAAAATCGGGTAATTATCCTATTTTTTATTATTTATTTTTACAGGTAACTTCTTTTTTATTGAGATATAATTAACATATAACATATTAGTTACAGATATACGACAGTTCATTGTGAAATGATCACCTCAATAAGTCTACTTAGCATCCACCACCATATATGGTTACAAAGTTTTTCTTGTGATGAGAACATTTAAGATCTACTCTCTTAACAACATTCCAATATGCATTATAGTATTATTACCTATAGTCACTGCTCATTGCATCCCCATGACTTATTCCTTTTATTACTGGAAGTTTGTACTCTTTGATCTCCTTCACCCACTTCCCCACACAGTGGACTTCGTTTTCCATATGGAATTCACTCTTCTTCTTTTACAACATAAAATCATGTCTGAATGTGCGTCTCATCTTCTCCCCACCCACCAACTTTCTAATTTGTCCCAGCATCTTGTATGTGTAACTAAATGTATAATTTTGCATTATCTTACCAGCTGACATCAGAATTCCTCTTAGGAGACAGTGTCACCGTTTAGAAGATTCTTTTGATAAATGTGGAATCCATGTGAATGCAGGTTGGTGCAGTCTCTGTAAAAAACAGTATAGAATTTCCTCAAAAAATTAAAAATTGAACTGCTTATGACCAAGCAATTCCACTTCTGGGACTATATCCAAAGAAACCTGAAAAACTAATTTGAAAGAATATATGTACACCTATGTTCATTGCAGCACTATTCAAAATAGCCAAGGTTTGAAAGCAGGCTAAGTGCCCATCAGTAGAGGAGTGGATAAAAAAGCTGTGGTAAATTCACACAATGGAATACTACTCAGCCATAAGAAAGAAGATCTTACCCTTTGTGACAGCAGAGTTGGACATGGAGAGCATTATCCTAAGTGAAATAAGCCAGTCAACAAAAGAGAAATATATAATTTTACTCATATGTGGAATCTAACAAAGTAAATGAACAAGCAAAATAGAAACAGACTCATAGATACAGAAAGCAGACTGACAGCTGTCAGAGGGGAAGGTGGGTTGGGGAACTGGGTGAAAAAGGTGAAGGGATAAGCAAAAACAAAAATGTGGACACAGACGACAGTGTGGTGATTACCAGAGAAAAGAGGAGTGGAGGAGGTAGAAGAAGGTAAAGGAAGCATAAATGGGGATGGAAGGAAACTGGGCTTTGGGTGGTGAACACACAATACAACAAACAGATGATATATCACAGAACTGTACACTTGAAACCTATATAATTTTATTAACCAGTGCCACCCCAGTAAACTCAATTTAAAATTTTTTTAAAAGGTGAACCCCCTGAAGGCTCAAGTGACAATGGCATCAAAACTCTGGATAAGGGGGAAGGCCGGTCTGAATGAAATTGAGAAGGAATTTGTGGAAACGCACATAAAAGCAAGGGTGCAAGAGAATGAAAATCAAGAAGGGAAGATGGTGGAAAGATGAGTCAGAAACTGGCAAAAGATTAGAATGAGTGGAGGGCCAGTGAAGCAAGTTGGAGATGAGGAACCAATACATGTACGTGGTGCTTGTTATAAAAATGAAAATTCTTTGCATTTCAGTGATATAAACCACTCTCTCTTTTGTCACACTCTTGCTCAACACTTTCTGTGTGGGTGGATTCTTCCAGCTGGAATTTCTTAGAAGAATGACAAATTATCAAAAGGAAGAACAAAAAGCCATAGAGAGCTAAGGGAGGTTTTAAAAAGAAAAACAAAGAGGAGGGACGTGCACTACCAGGTAATGGAAATAGTACAGCCATGGCAGTTGTTTAACTAAGGCAGGCTAGATTCTGGTGCAGAGACAAAACCTAGAGGGACAATCATTTAAAACAACCAAGGCCCATTCATCACATTGTATGTCCACTGGGGATTGCTTGGAAAGCCTGCTCTATGTCTCTCCACTCCAGGGTCTGGCCGACAGCAGCTGCCAGGCCGACCGTAGCACTGCAGGTTATCATGGCAGAGGGAAGGGACATGATGGATTCACACCAGCTCTGAAAGCTTCCTCCCAGAAGTGACATGTGTCACTTATGCTCACATTACATTGTCCAAATCAAGTCACATGGCCACAGTGAACTCCAAGTGGACAGGGGAATGCAACCCTGCCATTTTCCTGAAAGAGAAGAGAACAACACTATTTGTAAACAGTTCTGATGACTACAACAATCACCTTTTAGAAAGAAAATGGCAGTACTAGCACAGGGATTAATAACTAAACCAATGAAGCAGAAGAGAGAATTCACAAGCACACGTCTTTTTAATAGAAATACATGTAAGTTAAGGGTTTATATAGTGGGCACATGATGTGAGGAGATCATGAAGCCCTGGGGAAGATGGTCTGCTGAGTGGGCATTGTGGGGAAGACCAGCTTCTCACACAAATGAAAACAGCTTTCAACTTTTCTCCCTACTAGACAAAACTTCAACTCCAGAATATTAGAGCCCTGAGTGTGAGTTGTAAAACTACACAACTAATGGAGAAAAAGGTAAAAACGTTTTACCTCTTTCTTCTACCTCAGTGTGGGAAGATTTCTTTAACAAGACCCCAAAAGGCTAAAACCATAAGGCAAAAAAGAAATGATGAATTTGACCAGAATAAAATTGAGGCTTTCTCTGCACTAGCAGAACAGAAAGACAGAGTGAACAGGCAGGTGACCAACCAGGAGAAGATATTGCTATAACTACAATAGAGAATGTGTACATATCTAGTATATCATCTATATTAAGTAATTCAATCAACAAGAAAAAAAAAACAGAAACAACCCAGAAAGGGCAAAAAATGCGACTAGGTAACTCACATAAGGTAGAATCTGCAGCTCTTCCTCATAACAGGCACATGAAGAGATATGCACAGTAGTGAGAGAAATCCAAAAGCCAGAGAAGTAACCCTGTAAACCCCCAGCCTGGAACAGCAGAGAGTCAGGTAATACCAAGTGTTGGAAAAGATGTGGGAAACAGGCCTCAGGCACTGCAGTAGGAGAGTCTGCGAACAGATCTGCTCTCAGGAGTCACCTGGAAGTTCCAATGAAACTGAACTCAGCCAGCAAGGCTTCCCCTAGGTGTGTACTGTACAGAAATTTCCCCAGGGACCCATAAGAGAACATGCTTAAAATTTTTATCGCAGCAAAGAATTGAGTTAGTCTGGGCGTCCATCACTAGGGGATGAAAAGCAACATATATTGGATGCATAGTGTGAAACCCTGTGTAGCAGCCAGAAGTAGGAACACAGGTGTGAAACAGCAACATGAACCAATGTGAAAAACAGAGTTGACTGAAAAAAACATAGGGAACAGACCAGCCCTGACCAGTGCAGCTCAGCTGGCTGGGCGTTGTCCTGCAAAACAAAAGGTCAGTGGTTCAATTCCTGGTCAGGGCACATGCCTGGGTTGCGAGCCAGTCCCCTGTCAGGACACGTGAGAGAGGCAACCAGTCGAAGTTTCCCTGACACATTGATGTTTCTCTCCATCTCTTTCTCCTTCCCTTTCCTTTCTCTAATAATAAATAAATAAAATATTTTAAAAAGAAACAGACCAAAAACATGTAGATATTTTATACATAATACACATTATAAAATATAAAATATGTAAGTATATATATTTGGCCTTTATGTATAACATACAAACGATATATGTTAGAGAGATAAAGACGGGAGGAAATGAAGAAAAGGAAACGACAAAATGGCACCTTTCCAGGTGAATGATGATAGTTGCCACGGGCGGCGGGACACAATCAACTCAATTCTATGCATCTGCATCCAATAAATAGAACGAAAAAGAAAGCAATCTCTCAGAATCACTGGGCTGCATGAGCATGGCACTACCACTCACATTCCATTGGTAAGCACGGCTCACTTTAACCTGCAGTTCCAGACCCAGCGGCCAGAGATGGGGATTCAGGAGGTCTGACGTGGGCCTGAGAACTGGTGTTCCCAGTCGGCTCCCAGGTAACAGTGACTGACGCTGCTGCCCAAGGAACAATGCCTTGACTGGCAAGGATCGGGACCACAGTCACAAAGCCATACCAAACTGCCAGGGAGACTGGAGGAGGCAGTTTAACTCTGCCCCAGAAAAGAGAGGAAAAAGTTGTAGTAAAAAGCTAGCCAGTCTCTGCCCCTCAGTCACACCCTCACTGCCAGTGAGGCCCGTGGCACCCGGACTTCTCCCTCACACCCACACCTGCTTCCCTACTAGATTACAACCACCAAGAAGGCAGCGGCCATGCCTCCGTGAGTGCCCACCCCGCCCCCCACTCTGTGCCTAGCTCAATGCCTGGCATGTAGCAAAGACTCAATAAATGTTTGTTGGCACCAGGCTGGACATTTAAAATTTTTGAGGAAGAAAGTAACTGTATAAGAGTTGGGGAGTCAGAATAGGAATCTCACCAGTAACTGCGGAAGGGTGGATTAGAATGGGAGCCAACAAAGCTTAAGGGGAGGAAGGTCTAGACTAGGGAGGCTACAATGGAAAGAAAGCTGCTGTCAGTGTCCACCCACTGTCACTGCCTACCCGTCTGAGTTGCTTTCATCTACCGCTCTCCCTCTTCCACTCCCATCCCACCCTCCGGCTAAATTCAGAAAGAGAACAGCAGGGCAAAATCACCTTAGACCCTATGACCTAGCCCCAAACTGCTGGAAGATGGGAGTGGAGGAATGAAGTCAGTCTGAAGTTCACATTCAGTCCTACAAGTCCAGAGTGGATTAACCATATGAGGAAGAACAACGAGCTGTCTGGGCACTAGGCCACGTGCTGCCTCACCCCCAGAGGGTCAGGGTGGAACCATATCTGGGGAGCATCAGTGGATACTTGTCTTGGCAGCTCTTTCTGCCCCCACACTCCCTGCTCCTCTTCTCTCTATGCCCTGCTCTTGGTGCTCCTGCTTGGAGAGCTGAAGTGGAAGACTGCTCTATGGCCAGGTCACCACATCCCCTTTGATCTCAGGACGTGCACTACAGCACAAAACCCTCCAAGGCACATCTCAATGCTGAGATCCTGGGAGGTTATTTCCACCTTTATGTGATTTATTTTGTTTCACTTCCTTGGAGTTTTTCCTCTTAAGGGAATGGGGACAATTAAGTTATACCAATAGTGACATTCCAAGTGCAGGGAAGATTATAGGGACCATAGTCTCCCCGACATGAGCAGGTCAGCTGGCCTGGGTGGGTGGCTATCCCCAATCTACCTAATTCACTGGGACCCTCTCCCACCTGCATGAAACCCAGACTCTCCTCTGGGCACAGAGGAGATGCCACATTTAGGACATTTCTCAAAATTTCCAGCCATCATCTGGGATTTAGGCAATAGGAAAAAGACATCCTTTTTTGCACCAGAGGCCCTGAGAAAGAGTGTCTGGACCTGGGATGCAGGCAGGTCTGTCACCTGTCAGCTAGTTCATTACTGGGCTGCAGGGTCCCATGGCCCCCAAGCTGAGAGACTGCTGAGCACACCCACTCCAGGGAGCACCCATTCCCAACCCCAGACTGACCTCTCCCGGCCAGACCCCACAAAGCAGTTTGTAAAGAGAAAGGGTGAGGAGTCATTATTTTCTCACTACCATCCCCCCCACCCAGAGAGAGGGAAGGAGGGGCACAAAGAGGAAAACAGGAGTTAGTTGTCCCTCTCACCCTCCAGCCTCCTGCCTCTCCCTCAGACTCCAGCTGTCGACCAAAAATCACAAAGGATTTTCGCTCAAAACCCAGAGAAAAAAGAGAGGAAGGCAGAGAAAAGGGAAGAAGCAGAAGCAAATTTCAAAAGGAGGGCTAATTTGTGCAGTGCAGGACAGCTGCATTTGCATAATGAAATGTGCAGAGGATGTTTGGCTCATGTATTTTTTAGAAGGTTTAACTTTAATTTTATTTAGCCTAAGAAGGGCATGTCACTCAAGCTCCACTGGTCATTTATAAAAAAATATTTCAATTGTGTTTCCAAGGAGCTGTCTTTCTGGCCTAAGTGGCTGGGGCTGAGGTTGTGAATGCTAATATGGAGGTCGGGAGCCCCATCAGGAAGGAGAACACAGGAGAGAAAAAGGGGACAGGCAGAGACACCAAGAAAGAGACACTGAACACAGAAAGGAAAAAGAACCAGCATGAAGACAAAGCAAGAAAGAGGCAGAGTATGGAGTGCGACAAGGCCCCCTGTACTCAAAAGCAGCTGGTCAGGTAAACGTCCGCAACAGCTGTGGGGACGGTGTTCCCAGTGGACCTCACCTCACTCCAGCAGGTGGGCCCAGCTCTCCCAGCCCGTGGTGTTTGGATTTTGTTTTGAGTATTGCTACTCTAATCTCCAGGCAGAAATACCGTTTCCAATAGGCCACTCTATGACCAAACTGCCTTCCTTCTACCTCTTGGTCCTGAGCTGGAAATGTTTTCTCCCATCTGCAATTCTGAACGGTAATGAGGAAGCTTGACCGTGGACTAATGGCGCTGGGGATGGGCAAGGGAGGGCTGATCTGAACCTGGTGTATGCACTTTCTTCCTCCTGCTGGTACAGCGACAACTACCCTTGAACTCCCCTGCCCAGTTTCCACCACAAACACCCCAGCCTCCTGAGTAAGATGCTCTTAGACTTTCAAGTCACACGTTACAGCACGGGCCCACAGAAGAGAGGGAGCAGTGAGGATGAGGGGCTGTACTTGCAGTGCACTTCTCTCCTTCAGTGCACTGGCCTCAGGGAGCTCCAGAGAGACCCTAGAATCTCTGACTCAAGCCCAGTCTCTGAGCAACTAATATAGAAGCTGAGCCCTGGAGGAGGGAAGAAACTCCATTGCAGATGCAGCCAGGACCCCCCAGGTGAGGTAACTGCCAGCCACACCTCTTGATTCCCTCCTTCCTTTGCTAAACCACCGCTCAAAGCCCTGTCTCCTTCTGCTTCCTCCCTTGGTCTCAAAGCCCCGAAGAGAGATCCCCAGCAAAATGCTCAGGAAGATCCCATCCCAGTAAAACAATTCAGATCTCCTTGTACAGTTCTCTCTCTTGCATGTCTAATCTGAATGTTTAGCTCTCGTCTGGATCTGGGGATCAGGCATTGTGTGTCTGGGTACACCTCCAAAGGTCCCAGGCTTGGAGATCACAATGCCTGATCCGGACTGTGAAGTTGTGGGGGTGGGCACACTAGACCATGCCCCACAGGAAGTACCACAATCCCCACAGTGAAAAAGTAAAAATTACACACATAGCCAGTGTGGCCCAGGGCTAACAGCCCAAATCCCAGTGTTCATGGACGTGGCAGGAGGTGCAGGATGGGGAGGAGAAAGGATGGCTCACATGGTGACATGGGACAGGCAGTCCGAGGGGGCAGGGGATTTGGAGTTGAGCTGTCTGGGCTCAAATTCGCTTAAGCTAATCACTTCAGTGAGTCACCTACCTTTCTGATCTTCTGTTTCTTCATTTGTAAAAAGAAAGACTATCTACCTGTAAGATTGTCATGAGGTTTTGACTTCATGCATTCTAATTTGCACAGCTCATAGTGGTTAGAGGGTTCGAGGGGCTGCCTGCCACGCCCTCGCAGGACAACTACTGCTTTCCTCTCGCAGACACACCTCCATACTCGTCAGCTTCAGAACTTGTCAAACCCTGTTCTCATCGCATTTTGACAGGAAAAAAAATGTTTCAGCACTCAGCATCTGCTCAGGACTTGTGGCCCTTGCTAGGACTTGTATGAGCCATGAAAATGTTTCATCCTTCCTTGCTCGTCGGCTTCAGCACTCATCAACAAGCTAACGAACTATGAGTACCGAGGGACCACTGTGTTCTGTTGGCCCTTGTTGCTAACAAAAGAGCTTTGACAGAGACTAGAAAATCAGCGACTGTTGGAAGCAGGAAGGGTAGAAACAATCTAGTGCAGTACTATCATTTCAAAGAAAAATCGACTAAAGCCCAGAGAGGGGACACAGTCAGACCTAGGTCACACAGGTTGTCATACAAAGCCAAGACCTGAACCCACTTTTCAGGCCCCAGTTTTTGCTCCTCCTTTTTAGGTGACAAGACTAACAGGTTTTGGTGGGTGGAACTCCACCCGGTGCCCCCACCCCTGACCATCCCCACCGCCCCCACCGCCCCCATCACACACACATCAGGAAAGGGCTTCCGAGGCGGCAGCAGTTCCCAATGTGCAGACACAGGGAACAGCTGAGGCCAGACTAGGGGTGAGAGAAGAGCCAGGAGAGGGGCTGGCACTGGCCAAGGCAGCCCCTCGGGAGCGCCTGCATATGGCCAGCCAGGCCCAGCAGCTGTGCACACTAATCCTGCTGTCAGCCGGCCGGGCGACGGATTAGGAAATGTCATGTTTCAAAGGAAATTATTTCCATTTTCTGCCCAGGAAAGGAAAAAGCAAAAAGACAAGCAAACTCCCAGGGTCGTGTATTGGGAAACAGGCCAGGAGATGAGCACTAACAGGCGCCTCCCCGACTCTTCCTGCAGGCCCTCTGAGGATGCCCAGAAGTGACAGCCATCTCCTCATTGAGTTCATCCCAGCCAAGGACAAATGGATTTCACAGTTTATCAAGGGAGGAAGGGGCATGTCATGAACTCATCAACCGTGACCCACCTTTGGTCCCTGCTTCTCCCCTCTCACTGCTCCCCCCAGCCACAGCCCCCTCACTGAGCTGGCTCCTAGGCTCTGCCTGCTGGTATCAGCAAGTCTGAGAGAGACCACGGCTCCTGACCTTCCCTGCAGGAGGCAGGAGCCAGACCTCTGTCCTGGCCCTGCCCTGAGACCATTACCTGGGGCTCCCGCTCTGCAGGCAAGACAGAAAGCCTCGAGACACGGAGGATGAAAAATACAATCCCCCCTCTACATTTCTCTCCCTGCTATTACTTTCCCTTCCTTCCCCAGCCTCATCTGAGACAATAATAAACACTTTTCATTCTCACCGCCACTGGAAATTATGGGGTTTCTTAATTACAAAAGTAATGTCACAATATTAGCAATTAATTAATTCTAATCTGGCCCGGAAGAGAGGTCAGGCATACAATCGCCCGCATATGCCTCTGGAACCAAAGACCAACCCGACGGATATTATGATTGAAATATATTTGTATGGAGTTATTAGATACGATCTGCAATCAGTCCATTACCATAAACTTAAGCTTCCACATTCTTTCTTATTAAATGAATTTTCAAATCACATTTCCCAATAAGCACTGCCTCAAGTCAACCCTTATTTATCTAATAACACCATGCAAATATTTTATTATATTTCAATGAAATGTGTCGAAAACTATTACCTTGTGCTGCCTTTGGAGACGGGAGAGAACAGGGCTGGGTGGGAGGTGGGGAGACTTCCCTCTGTGGCTGCTCAGTGTGGAAGCAGCCCCCTCACCCTGACACCCGCATTCCTCTGCTCCACTCTAGGCCCCTCGCCCCTTCAGGGAGGTAGGTCTACAAGAAAAGCATTTCCTGGCCCACACAAACTGAGGATGTGTTGGTCAAATATAAGCCCCTTATGAAGAGGAGAGACCCCCTCCTCAACCTCAGCAGCCCTCTGACCCACCCCGTAGTCACAGACCAAGATCAGGGCTGGCTTCATGGGTGTGTGACCTATGCAGTCACGCAAGGCTGCATGCTCGGAGGGCCCTGCACTTTGTTGAACAGCCGATATCACCTTGTTGAAATTCCTGATCATTTTGAATAAGAGGCCCTCATTTGCATTTTGCTCTGGGAGAGACCCTGTGATGCAGCTGGCACTGTCCAGGATACATCTGAATTCCACAAACACTGTGTTTTGCACCTGTCAGACATGCTTCCACCTGCAGTCTAGCAGCCAAACCTTTTGGTCAGAGAGGCCCTTCTCACCTGTCCAGCCCCCCTTTCTGGCACAAACTCTCTCCCACAGCTCTCGGCACTGTGCTAATTAGGACCCAGAGGCTTGTGCCAATGAGGAGCAGAATGCAGATTGGATCCCCGATACTGAAAGGACCCCAGAGTCAGAAGAATTCCCAGCCATTGCACTGCTGGTGACACTGGCACCAGGCCATCAGTGTGTGGGGTCACTTAGATTTAGGGACAGAACTAGAGCATCTGGCTCCAGCCCTGCTCATTGTCCTCTGGGATCCCACCTCTGTCCCACAGCCTTTGGTTGCTACCACCATTGTAGCTCACAGAGTTAGAGTTAAGTCTGTCCCCACTGTCCCCCTGTCCCTGATGTCCACAGTCTTTCTTCACCAATCTTGGAAGTGTTGGCCTCTTGGTGACCTAAGTTCCCAAATGGCCCTTTGATTATTTTAGCTTTACGGTCCCTTCAACCAAGAAACACACTTTCCAGGGACTGACGAACATCTACAACGCAAGTCTGCATGCACATCTCCTTCCGTTTTCTGGTCTTCAGTTTCACCATCTGCAAAATGGGAAAATAACATCTGTGAAAATCTCTGAGCTTTTGCAGGAATTAGGTGAAATGGCATAGATTTTAAAGCCCGATGTGGAGAATGATTATGTTTTGATTTTCCAGTTCTCAAGCAAGTGTGTCCAGGGTAAAACAGATCCTCAGAGATCTTTCTATGCTCTTTCCCAGGCTGTGGCATGCTGCGTAAACCTTCTTACACGTTACCTCCACGTGCCCAAGTAATCATCCTTTCTCCTTGGCACTTCATCAAACTCAACCCCCTAGTCAGAAAGGCAAAGAGGGCTTTGCAAACGTGGACACAGGAAAGTGGAATTGACTCATAACAGGGAGGAGCACATGGTCCCAGTTAAGGGATGGTTTGTGCACTCAGCCCTCTTCCTGGTGAGCCCCAGATGCCCCACTACTATAGGACTGAGACCTCAGAGCAGCATTTGGCTTTCCAAGCCAGCCGGGGCTGTGGACGTCCAAACCAGCTTACGTCAAGGGCCCAGTGAGATTAAGCCTCCTTCCTTCCAGCCCCACTTCTGTTGGGGCTTCTTGTGTGCCTTCTCCTCTCACTCCCATTCTTCCACATTTAATCCACACCATGACTTGGTGAGGCCTTTTCACAGATGAAGAAGCTGAGGTCACATACTTAGCCGTGGGCAGACTGAGATTCTATCCTAGATCTCTCTAACTCAAGGCCAGGCCACATTCCATGACACAGGACAACCTAGTGCCCTGCCTCTCCCCCAGGCATTTGCATTTTCAAAAAGCCTCCTTACAAAGTAAATAAAACCTTGACTCTGGAATCATGAAAGCTCTCTCTATTCATTCATTCGTTCATCATCCTTCAAACAAACATTTACTCTATGCCAACAATGTACCACACACAGTTCTAGGCACTAAACACACCAGACACAAACCTGTACCCTCAGGAGCTTACATTCTGGCCTTTGATCACTCTGGTTGCCCTGGGCCCAGCTCTGAGCCCAGAGTGCCACCACTCAGCATTGAAGCACTCAACTCAGGAACCAAAGAGAGAGGATCCCTGGGCCAAGGCCTGCTCCACTCCCAGGTTAGGCAAGTTGCTCTTAGTGCTTGTCCTGGCTTCTGAGTGGCTGATCAAAGATTTGAAGAAAATCAGAGTCACTGCTCATAGGAAAAGGTATTCCAAGTAATAGGACAAAGGAAAGGTTTCATGATGGAGAATCTTCCTAGAATGCCCTAAATTGTGCCCTGTAGGAAACTAGTCACTGGTAAAGTTAGCTTGTACTCAAGCCTCCTCTGTCTGTGTGAGTAGTGTGTGTGTGTGTGTGTGTGTGTGTGTGTGTGTGTGTGTGAAGGAAAGAGAGAACATGCCATGATTCAATGCTAAGTGCCCTGAAGGCAAGGATGCCAGCCTGTTTCTCAAACACCCCCCATCCAGCTGCATTTGGGGAGTTCAAGCAGATAGACTGAATACTGGACAATCTACCTCCCCGACTGAGTGCACAGACCAACCCCAGTCACCTGAATGGACAGGGGCTCCTCCTCCTCTCATTCTGTTCCCTGCCTCTCCTCCCTCCTTCCTCTAATCATTCATGGTGACAGAATGACAGAAGTGCCCCCACCAGATAAAACTGCCTCTGGGCACAAGTACAAAACATAAAACATTTAGGGAAAATCATCCAAGAACAGTTGGCACTATGAGTAAACTGCTTTAAACACTCAACTATAAGCAACCAGTTTAAAACTGGCACAGCTGAGTCCTGGCATCAGCCTGGCCTCCTTCACTGGGTGCTCCATCGTTAGCCCTCCCAGGTTCTCCTGATCAGGGCAGTAACGCCTCCTGAAACTGGACAGGAGTCCCTCTTCCCACAGGCACATTCAAGGAAGTCCCAACACTGGAATACACAAAGCAGGGAAATTCCCTTTTTTTGGATTTCTTTCTCACCAAACCCCCACCATGCACATCCTCATACAGGGCTGATGATTAAACAGTCCTGGCCAAGATTTAACTTTTTTTTATTTTTGTAATATATTCTATTGATCATGCTATCACACTTGTTCCATTTTCCCTTCTTTATTCCCCTCCACCCTGCACACCCCCTCCCACCCACATTCCCCCCCTTTAGTTCATGTCCATGGGTCATACATGTAAGTTCTTTGGCTTCTACATTTCCCATACTATTCTTAACCTCCCCCTGTCTATCTTCTACCTACCATTTACGCTTCTTATTCTCTGTACTTATTCCCCCCTGTGCCACTACCGCTCCCCATTGATAACCCTCCATGTGATGTCCATTTTTGTGATTCTGTTCCTGTTCCAGTTGTTTGTTTAGTTTGTTTTTGTTTTAGGTTCAGTTGTTGATAGTTGTGAGTTTTTTGTCATTTTATTGTTCATAGTTTTGATCTTCTTTTTCTTAGATAAGTCCCTTTAACATTTCATATAATAAGGGCTTGGTGATGATGAACTCCTTGAACTTGACCTTATCTGGGAAGCACTTCCATTCTAAATAATAGCTTTGCTGGATAGAGTAATCTTGGATGTAGGTCCTTGCCTTTCATGATTTTGAATACTTCTTTCCAGCCCCTTCTTGCCTGTAAGGTTTCTTTTGAGAAATCAGCTGATAGTCTTATGGGAACTCCTTTGTAGGTAACTGTCTCCTTTTCTCTTGCTGCTTTTAGAATTCTCTCCTTATCTGTAATCTTGGGTAATGTAACAATGATGTGCCTTGGTGTGTGCTTCCTTGGGTCCAACTTCTTTGGGACTCTTTGAGCTTCCTGGACTTCCTGTCTACTTCCTTTGCCAGATTGGGGGACGTTCTCCTTCATTATTTGTTCAAATAAGTTTTCAATTTCTTCCTCTTCCTCTTCTCCTTCTGGCACCCCTATGATTCAGATGTTGGAACATTTAAAGTTGTCCAAGAGGTTCCTAAGCCTCTCCTTATATTTTTTAATACTTGTTTCTTCATTCTGTTCTAGTTGAATGTTTATTTCTTCCTTCTGGTCCAAACCATTGATTTGAGTCCCAGTTTCCTTCCCTTCCCTGGTTGCCTGTACGTTTTCCTTTATTTCACTTTGCACAGCCTTCTCTTTTTCTCTACTTTGCAACCATATTCAGCCATTTCTGTGAGCATCCTGATTACCAGTGTTTTGAACTGTGCATCTGATAGGTTGGCTCACTCTTCATCGCTTAGTTATATTTTTTCTGGAGCTTTGATCTTTTCTTTCATTCAGGCTGTATTTTTGTCTCCATGCACATGTTACATAGTAAGAGATGGAACCTTAGGTGTTCACCAGGCTGAGGCAACCCAGGTTGTTGCAACACTGTATGTGGGGGAAGGGTCAGAGAGGGAACAATGCTGCTCGTTCAGCTCTCTGCCAGCTTTCAGTCACTTCCTCTGCTACCCACAAGCAAATTGGGCCCTTCTGGTGCTGATTCCAGGGTGAGTGTGTTTGTGTATGTTCTAAGACCCTGTGGGTCTCTCCAGTGAACTCTCCTGTGAGGCCGGGAGTTTCTCCTGCCACCTCAACCCTCACAGGTTTTTTCAGTCAGAGGTTTTGAGGATTTATTTCCCTGCAGTGGAACCCTGGGTTTCACAGTCTGTCTTACTCACCAGTTGTTCCTCCCAGTTTATCTGCACTCAAATGTGGGACCTCCCACTCCGCCATCTGCCACCTTACCCACCCCAGTCCTCCAGCCACTGCTTTGCCACAACTCCTCTCCACTCGGCTGCCTGTCTCCTCCCCTCCTACCGGTCTGGATGAATGTTTCTTCTTTAACTCCTTGGCTGTTGGACTTCCACAGGGTTCAATTTTCTGTCAGTTCTGGTTGTTTTTTGTAAATTCGTTGTTGTCCTTCTTCTGGTTGTGTGAGGAGGCACAGTGTATCTACCTATATCTCCATCTTGACTGGAAGTCCAAGACTCATCTTTTGACCAGTGCATTAATTCCACAGAAGCCTTCACAATGCCTGATGTCTCTAATCATTCTTACTATCTGAATAGCATTTATATCCACAGAGTACTTTCACATCTTTTATCCACTGATCCTCACAACAACCTATGTGGTGGATTTATAACTCCATTCTTGAAATGCAGAAAAGTCCCAGAAGCAACTGCCCAGGCCATAGGGATGACAAGTGGCAGAGCTGGGACAGAAACCCAAGTCCCTTCATTTCTTCGTGGAGTTCCTGACGTAGAGCACTGCCTCTTGGTCCACACTTGGGGGCCTCTTTAGGCTCAGAGGCAATCTCCTTGGGAGGTCACGTGTAAGTCCAAGAAGCAGCAACACTGGGGAGAGGCTCAGTGGAGTGAAGCCTCCCACTGGAACTGGGCTGTCCTGCTCTCCAGTCACCTCAAGCCACCCTCTCCTCCTAGGGGACCCAGGTCAGGGTCTGTTCCTAGGCAGGAGGCCTGGCTCCAGGCAGGAGCTGAGTCCTGCAGCTCCTCTCTCTGCAGTGGTGCTCCCAGGAGCTTTGAAGCAGCTGGCATTCTCTTTCCTACTGAGACTCCAACCCCAGGCCCAGGGAACAGCTACTTCCTTCCTGTGTATGATCAAGCAGAGCCTATCTAAGGCCTTCATTCACCCAAGTCCCTAATGAATGAGAAGAGACCTTCTTCATACTTGGTAAAGACATAAGCCCTCATAACTCTAACCTCATTCAATTTTGACCACAATATTGTGAGATTGGCATTAATGTCCTCAGTAACAAATGAGAAAACCAAGGGCTTAATCAGGTTAGAGGAGTTCTTATGAGTCATTAATAGGTAAGAACTGGCAGAAACATAACTTGGATTCAGGTGCTCTGACCTAGAGTTCACTCCTGCTTCCACCCTCACTGGTGTCACCAAACAAGTACCAGGCCCTCAGCTCTGTGGTGAGGGCCTCCTTGTATGCCACACCCTCGAAGCCCTTCCTATCCATAGATGCCCTCGTCTATTGTGGTCCTAGCTGGGCTCTGCGTCAACTGATGCATTGCTTGTCTCATTGCCCTACTTACTATTTTTTTAAATCCCCATCCAAGGATATGTGCATTGATTTTACAGAGAGAGAGAGTATGTGTGAAAGAGAGAGACAGAGACAGAGAAAGAGAAAAACAAAACACTGATCAGGCCCAACCAGAAATTGAAACTGCAACCTAGGTACGTGCCCTGACTGGGGACTGAACCCAGGACATTTTGGTTTATGAGATGATGCTCCAACTAAGCCACCTGGCCAGCACTGTCCTCCTTACTCCTTTACTTGACATACATCTATTGAATACCTACTATGTACCAGTTACTATGTGAAGTGCTAGGAATACAAATGATGAACAACACAGCCCCCTCCTGGCAGGAGCTTCATGGTGGGGTGGGGAACAGTGAGTAAAGCAGCCGTGACATCACACTGTGGTAGTTTCTAAGACAAAGACGCACAAGGTGCTTTGGAGCACTTCTGTTGAAACTCTTGGGTTGGTCTCAGAAGATAAAGCGCTTCTTGAAAAAATGGACACGTAAGATGTTTTCTGAGCTAGGAAAGGTTTGCTAGGCAAAGATGAGGAGGCAGGGCATTCCAGGCAGGGAAGATAGCACTTCTTTTTTTTGGGCCTGGGATTGCCAGTATTTCATCCTAGATGTAGCATGGACCCAGATGGGGGCAAGCTAGGGGAGATGAGGCTGGAGAAATGAGCAGAGGCCATGTCATACAAAGGCAGGTGAGTGTTTAGGTACCTAGTAGTCTGAGAGCAAAGGGAATCTACTAAAGGGTTTGAAGCAGCAGAGTGGTAAGAACTGTCTGGTCTGAACAGAGATAAGGAATTGGAGGAGGTTGAAAACAGCAAGATATACTTGGGAGCTAAGAAAGCAGCAGGAATGAAGAGACAGGGAAGTATTTTAAGGAGACTACAGAATTATATCGGGCAGGGCTTGGTGTTCTTATTAGATGGAAAGTGAAAGCAGTCAAAGCTGACATCAGGGTTTCTGTCTTGGACGGCCAGGTAGAGGGTGTCCAGAGCCTAGAGCACTGCCAGGCACACAGCAGACCCTCAGACAATGTGAGCTGAATGAATGAATTCACTGCGGGCAGGACTACAGGAGGAGGAGCAGGCCTGTTGGGGGAGGGTGCTGATAAGTTAAGTTTTGGAGATATTCAGCAAAGAGGAGGATACACAGGTGATGGAGGTGGAGAAAGATGCCAGAGTAATCACCCGATGGAGCACAGCTGAAGCCATGGGCGTGTATTCAAGCACCAAGAGCAGGGGTGTCAAACTCATTTTCACCGGGGGCCATATCAGCTTCACGGTTGCCTTCAAAGGCCCAAAATAATTTTAGGACTGTACAAATGTAATTACTCCTTAACTGCTAAGGAGTTGAAATTACATTTGTCTCTTTGAAGGCAACTGCAACTGCAAGGCTGATGTGGCCCCCAGTGAAAATGAGTATGACACCCCTGACCTGGAGGGACTGTGTGACACAACAGTAAAGGAGGCAGAGAACTGTCCCAAACCTGAGGAAAGGGAAAGAGAACTGGAGAAAACCGCGCCGTGAAAACCAAAGAAAGAGACCGTTTTCCGAAGGAGTGGTCAGCTAGATCTGATGATGATCTGATGAATCAAGCAGGACAAGAGCTAAACATGCCCATTGCATTGGTGACACACAGGCCACAGGGGACCACAGCAGAGCAGTGGGATGAAAGCCAAGTGCTTCTAATCAAGTGACTGAAATAAAAACGGGAAATTATAGCAACGTCTCAAGAAGACTGGCTGTAAAGAAGAAAAGCGAGATGGTGCAATAACCAGGGAGGCGAGCGAAATCAAACAAGGGGGTGTCTTTCTTTACATAATGGGGGATGTATATGTTTAAACGATCCATGGATGAATCCAGAAAGGGAAGGAAGATGCCTGCAGTCTTAGCACAGAAGCGAGTTCATTGATAGTGATGTGAAGTGTCTGAGCAGGGGACAGAACATTTGCTCTCACTGTGCACAAGGCCCTGAAAGAGCCCGGAAAAGGCCAGATACAAATGCAGAGACAACTGGTGTGGTGGTTGGGGGATGGGGGCGGGAGTTGTTGAGGACCTTCCAGCCTGAGGGCTGCTGCCGCTTCAGTGGAGCCTGAGATGGAATGAGAGGGTGAAGAGGATGGAGTATTGAGGAAGTTAGGAAGGTAAGAAACAGTTTGAGACCGCTTCGTGAAGAAATGGAAAGAGGGCAAGGACTGCTCACAGTACTGAAGGCCCAGTGAAACCAGACACCGTGAATTTAGGAGATGCCAGTCTGCTCAGCCCTGTGCATGTGTCCAGCAGCACTCCTTACCTCCTACTGAGAAGTGAAAAAAGGAGACCATTGATTGACCCAGGTCACAAGACAGAAGCAATGGAGCAAGACATTTGAGGAGATTTCGAAGTGTAGCTGTGATGGTTAATTTTCTGTGTCAAATTGACTGAAGCATGGGGTGTCCAGACATTTGGTTAACATGATTCTGGGTGTGACTGTGGGTGTTTTGGATGAGATTAACATTTGAATCTGTAGACTGAGTAAAGCAGACTGCCCCCCCACCCAAAGTGGGTGGGCCTCATCCATCAGTTGAGAGCCTGCCTAGAACATAAAGGCTGGTCCTCCCCTAAGTAGAAGAAAACTCCTCCTGCCAAATGGCCTTCAAGATGGGACAACTGTGCCTTCCTGCTGGCAGACTGGAAATGAAATATCGGCTCGTCCTAGGCCTCAGCCTGCCAACTTGCAGCATGGAACTGCTCTATCAGCGGTGCCGAGTCTCCACAAAAATTCCGACTGAGAATTTTTGGGACTTTTCAGCCTCCATAATTGTGTGAATTGATTCCTTATAATAAATCTCTTAACATAGATATAGTTATAATCGCCTATTGGTTCTGTTTCTCTGAAGAAAGTTAATCCGGTGGCTAAATCATAGGCCAGAAAATTTAGGCTGGATAGGAAAGGAAATGAAGACAGGGAAGGTAAGGAAGACAGGGACGCTCCGCAGAGTGAAAAACACACTTCATGGAAGGAAAACTGAGCAAGAGAACTCAGCTAATGAGAAGTTGTGGTCAAAGTGCAGATGTAGAGCTTCCGAGTGGGGCAGGGAGCAATTCTGGACAATAAGATGCAGATGTCACCAAGGGAGCGGTGGCCACCGGAAGTACAGCGAAGATAAAGACCAACATAACCACACCTCGTTTTACTGCATTTTGTTTTACTGAGCTCTGCAGCTGTTGCATTTTTTTACAAATAGAAGGCAAGGCCGTCCACCAGCAAATAAATTACAACTCATTTAATTGTAATACTCACTTTATTGTGACCTGGAACTGAACCCACAACATCTCTGAGGTCTGCCTGAACACATATGAAGAGACATGAGGACAGAGATGCCAGGGTTTTGGATAGGTCTTCCATGTGCCCACTGAAGTTCCTAGGACCTTGGGAGGTGTTGGCATGAGGACAGAGACTGAGGCAGGTGCCACACATTCAGTGAATGAGAGAGCTAACTTTGCTGTGTGTGTGATAAGCTACTGAAATTTGGTGGTTCATTACTAGGGCAGCATAACCATATCTGTGTGGTAACCAAAGATGGCATAAATGGGATGGCTGGGGTGGGATTTAGCCAGCCACAAGTTTTCCATGAGAACTCGTCACAATATTTCCCTGGCCAATTAGACTGGCAGAGAAGTGAGATGGGGGAAGATGGTTGAGGAAAGAAAGAGCAGGTGGGAAGGTAAGAGGATAGACTTTTCTAGAAGGACTCAGTCACAGCCTAGACTGATGAGGGTTCCACCCTTCCACTCCATCATTACTGAAAAGTTGGAAGACCTTTCCCCAGCCTGGGAATCTGTGGGTCCTGGGTCTGTAACAAATGTGCTGTGGACAGGATCATTCAACTTCTCTACATCTCTGATGCCTCTTTCAACCCAAGATGTCTCACTTACTCCTTCATTCCTTCTGTGAACATGCATCACCCCCTAATATATTCCAACACTTGGCTAGGGGCTGGAATTACAGAGGGGAATTAGACACTCCCTGTGCACAGTTCTCCAGGGCAGACATAGGCTGAAAGCATGCAATGCCCTTGGAAGTCCTTCTTGAATCACCATCTACAGCCAGGGGGATGGGACTGGGCCATGTCGTGGAAGAGCCCTTTCCTGTGATCCCTCCAGGCAGGGTAACAGTGAAAGAGGTGAGACTGTCCCCCAACCCTGGATGCAGGGCTTCTTTTAGATATGGCTCAGTCAGTTTGGGAAGGCTTTGAACATACACAGCCTTGAGCTCCCTGCCTCCCTCAAAGCTCAGAGGAACAACTCTGTGCCCAGAAGGTGTTGGGGTGCTCAGAATGAGAGGGAGTACAGTAGTTGAAGTCTTCACCCTCTGGGACTCTGGCCTGTCTGACATTGATGCTCAGGCCCTCTAGAGTCTCTGATCTGCCCCTGTGCCTTATATCTGCCACCCCCTTCCTCCCTTTCTGGCCCCCCAGCACAGCCCCTTTTTCTGCTCCCCAGTGGCAGCTCCATCTGGGGTCATTCTCCCTCACATTCATCTCTGTCTTTCCACTTCCCCACTCTTTCACTCTCTGTTCCCTGGCTTCCCCTTGTCCCTCTGTCTCCAGCATCTGGGCCTCACTCTCACCTCCCAGGCTTAACTCAAGCCTGTCTGTCCTCCCTTCCCCTCCTTGCTTCTCCCCTCTCTAATCAAATCAACAAGTATTTGAGTCTGATCCCTGTCTCTCTCCCCCTTCCCTCACTCTGTCTCCTCTTGGCCTCTACTCCCACCCACCTCTGCTGCCCTGTGGTTAGTTCCACTCACCCTGGAGCCAGCCCACACAGGGCTGCCAGCAGCAGGACTCTGGGGATGAGGAACTAAGTGTGTCCCTCACACACTAAATCCTGCTCTTCCTCTGCTCCTCCCTCCAGGCAGCCCAGGAAGCATTCATTATTTAGAGAAATTATTTAGCATTCTGCTTCTGTCATTTCTTGCCATGGCGCCAGGCCTTGATATGTGATAAAAATATCAACGTTAAATCAATTCCGACAACTACCGTTTTCTTGCAGTGTCACTAGATCCTAGAGCCAGGGGCACAGAAGACTCTCCAGCTCCCCAGCTGCACTGGCCAGACCTTGGAAGGAAGACGGGCTCAGAGAGGGGCCTGCTGCTGCTCACACACCACACCACACCACCCGACTGCCAACTCACCCCCACTTTGCTCAGACTTCTCACCCTGGAAAGTGTTTATTTCATCACCGGTAAAAAATTCCAATTAAAAAAAATCAATTGATTTTTTACAGCATGCATGGCACTATGTTAACTAGACCACATGGTATCTCCTTTGTTTTACATCCGTTCTGGCAGATGGAAATTATACCCCCATGTTACAGACGTTCTGACACTGAGGCTAGGAGAGGTCAAGTAGCTTTCCTGAGGACACACAGCTAACAAGCAGAGCCTGGGTTAGGACCTGGGTCTGTGTGACTCAGGCCCAGGGAATCACACATACTGAGCTGGCAGAGAGCATCTGCATGCAGAGATCAGAATTTGACTTGGACCCTGGACAGAGGCTATGAATATCTGAAGGCCAGTAAGCATGGATCCCTCTTCCTAGCATCTGATCATCAGCCTGGAATGAATTAACTCAACCTACCTAGAGGTAGGAGGATGAACAATTTGACCTGCTGTGAGGATGTTGGATGGGAGTTGGTTAGACTTTTGCACCCTCCCTCCCCTCACCTTGTGTCACCACCAAGGCTAAGCAAGGATCTGTTGGCAACTGGGAAGGAGAAAAGAGAGTATAGGACTGCAGTGAGCAGGGACAGGACACCGAGGAGAACAGGAGAAAGGAAGGACAGACCTAGAGACTGGGACCCAAAGCCAGAGAGATCTCTCCCCTCACAGGACACTCACATGATCTACATCATCTTCATGGGTCTCTTTTTTTCTTGGGAACAGAAGCCATGTCTCCTACTTTTGAAGTAGGAAAAGACTAAGCACATAATGACCACTCAGAAAATATTTGCTGGTTGGGTTTCCTCAACTAAAGGAGCAGAGTGGAGTATGGTAATGGCCTCTAACAGGCATCTCAAGGGCCATGGATGATGACCTGCAATAAGGTCTTCCCTGGTCCTTATGACAAGGACTCATGGACTCCAGCAGGAAATCAACACTGTGCAGGAGTTGCCAGCCACGCTAGTGGGTATGGGCTGCTTTTGTGGAGACACAGGTCCAAAATAAAGGAGGTGATAGTCTCCTGCAAGGAGGTGACAGAGGTCTCTGCAGGGTAAGTCCTCCCTGGGGACTGGGTTCAGTGCTGAGCGTTGTGCTTCAGAGCAGCAAGTTTCAACTAGTGCACTGCAAGAATTTCTACAACAGGAAATACTGACTATTGAGTCAGGGGCACTGACCTCTTTTCCCTTAGATCGTCAAGTAAATAAAAATGACAATAGCCAACACATCAATAGCCATCCAGTGTGAATGAATCAAAATTATACCATTTTTTGTCAAAGTGGCAAAAAAAATTGTTTTTTCGTTTGCCACAGAATTTTAGTAATTAGTTTGTGTGCCATGGGATGAGAAAGGCTGAAGATAGCCGTTCTAGAGAAATTTAGACAGGACAGTGACTCCTATGAGGACGGACTTCAAATGATATCAAAGGAGGAAAAGTAGAGTAATTGGGCGTATTTAACCTGTGGAAGAACTGCAGGGACAAAGTATCCAGTATTTAAAGAGCTGTTATAATGGACTTGACCATTCGGCCTATGAAATGTGGAGTTCACACTATTGTTGGAAACTGTAGAAAAAAAGATGACTTAGGCCCCATATGAGGACCTAGAATTTAGGGCTAACAGATGCTTCATGTAGCAGCACTTCCCAAGCTTGTTCACATCATGACTCACACAGAAACTGATCACATCTGTACCACTCACTGAGGAAGAGGAATGGATGAGGTAACCAACCATAGCTGGAGGCCCCCAGTGATGGGACTCGCACCACCCACAAGGCAATTTACAAAATGAACAGAATTTACAAAACGTGCCCAATGGGAGTACACTGGAGAAGCTCTGGTATAGGAGTAGTGAGTTTCCTGTCATTGGAGGCATGTAAAGACTGGATGGGGGTTTGGGGAGGAAGGATTCAAATATTAGAAGGCAAGTTGGTTCCTTCCAGCTCAGTGCTTCCTAGATTCTCATCTTCCAGGGAGTCCCAGAGGGAGAGGCATGGCTGCTGCCTACAGGGGCACAGGTGCAGAGCAGGATCCATCAAGGTCTTTCTTTTGCTTGGAGAGCAGGGGACTTCATCATCACCGGCCCCTGACAATGATGAGGGACTGTGTCAGCCCACTCACCATGCTGTGGGAGATTCAGGTGCCTTGGATATGACTAGCCCATTAGCCTGCCGCCCCTGTGGGGGATAAAGGCCTCCAGATGGACTAATGAAAATCACCCAAATTGAGTTCAATTGAGCAGAAGAAAGGAGGATGGATCCCATTAATTATCCCCAGGCTCCCCCTCATGCATCAACCCAAACACAGAGCAGAGCCACGTCAGACAGACAAAAGCAATTAGTGATGTGGGACTGTGATGTTGCCAGAACAAAAACCCATACTCTGCTGCCCTGGCCAGGTGACTCGGTTGGTTGGAGTGTCATCCCACACAACAAAGCAAAAGGTTGCAGGTTCAATCTCGGTCAGGGCGCTATCGGAGTCAACCATTAGATGTTTCTCTCCCTCTCTAGCTTCCTTCCTCTCTCTCTAAAATCAATAAACGTATCCTTGGGTGTGGATAAAGAAAAAAAAACACACTCTGCTCACAGGGTGTGAGATGATGAGATGGTCCCAGGTTGACCTGGCAAGACTATCTCGGAATGTCTGGTGGGATGGAGCGGAGTACAGAGCCAGGCAGACCTGGCCTCTGTGACCCCGAGCCAGTTCCTTGGCCTCTCTGAGCCTCTACCTCCTCAGCTATAAAAAAGATTGGATAGAGCCTACCTCATAAGCTGGTTAACAGGACTCCATAAGATAATGTGTGGCCTTGGGGAAGTCATTGTGTTAATGAAGCCTCACTGCCTGCCCTGTAAAATGAGCAGTGTTGTCCATAGGTCCCTAAAGTTCTTTAAGCTGTAAGGCCCTGAACTCTAGGATTTGAGAACTCATGGCCAAGCTTGGTGTGAGCCAAGAAAAGTCATCAATCCCTGGAACCCGAGGCCTCTGTCCCTCACTCAATTCCAAACTCACTTCTTTATATATTTTTCTTTTTTAAATTATATTTTACTGATTATTCTACTACAGTTGTCCCAGTATTCCCCCTTTTCTCCCTCCACCCAGCACACCCCACTCCCTCAGGCAATCCCCCCACCATTGTTCATGTCCATGGGTCATTCTTTGGCTGCTCCATTTCCTATATTGTACTTTATATCCCCATGACTATTTTGTAACTACCTATTTGTACTTCTTAATCCCCCCTACACCGCCTCCCATCTGGCAACCATCAAAATGCTCTCCATATCCATGATTCTGTCTCTGTTAGGACAAGGGTCTCGAGATCATCTGCCCTCCCACTCCCCAAATCAAACCCAAACATTAACTCCACCAACATCCATTGACCTCATAAGACCCAGAAATCACTAGCTTTTATTTATAAAGCACTTCAGTGTCCCCAGCCAGGTGCCTTCCACCGCTACCCTGCACAAAAGACAGCCTACTCCCTGGAAGATAAAAAGCTACTAATTGTTTCCTGATCCACTCCAATAGTGATTGGGAGAGGACAAGCCTATTGATGTTTCATCAACAGCCAGCTGGCTCTCTTGCCTCGTATTTAGTAAGAGAGAAAGATAAAAAGTCTGTTGGGTCACGGAGTCAGAGGCCAGGAAGGTCAGGTGAGCGAGTACTGTGCTCTGGACAAGTTGCTGATATAATCCTATGTTTCTGGCATGGAGTCTCAAGGCCACACCTGCCCACCTCCAGCCTAGCCCAGGGTCTATATGCTGTGAGGCCTGTGGACTCACAAATCTCTCTGAGCTGACACTCTCATCTCACCCCACACTCCATACTCTACACTCTACATATCATCATTTCCTTCCTCCAGTACTAGCTGCACCCTTCTCCACCTGCCACATGATCCAGGAGGCCCACTTCTATGAATTGCATCACCCAAACTTTCTTGCTCTCTGGCTTCTATTTGAGTTCACCAGAGGAAACACTAGCAAGCGAGTGGAGGGTGGAAGGGAAGAGAAAGTTGGGCTATTGATTCCCTGCTCCCTCCGCTGCAGACTCTACCTAAGGATTCCATAGCTGCGCTTGCCTCAAAGTCTTGAGTAATAATATCTTGGTATGCCCTGGGGTGCTTTGCCATCCTTGTTGGATTTCCTTAACCCTTCATTAGACTCACTCTTTAATTACTCCCTTGGAGTGGACCATCTGCTTCCAGCAGGGACCCTGGCCTGGCCCACTCCTTGTTCTAGACCAATCAGGGACCCTGTCCTCAGCCCTAAGCTACTATGAGGATGACAGGAGCCCAGTGGTCAGCAGAGTATATGAGGAAGGATACCTAGTGTCCTCACAAAGAAGAGGGTCACCATGCAGACACAGGAGCCAATGCACCACTTATATTATTGAGTCAAGGTTCTCTGTCTGGACTCACCTCCAACTACAACTGTATTCTCCAACCCACCCATTCTGTTTCTCAATCAGTAAACCCTTAGTGAGCCCATTCCACATTCCAGGCACAGTGCAAGTTATTGAAATATGAACATTAATTAGACACATTTCCTGCCCCAAGTTGCTCACAGTCTGATGGGAGTCAGACATGCATAGAACTAAGGTCACAGAGTCTTGGAGGTGCTGTGAGAAGGGTTATCATGCAGCAGATTAGACATTGTCCATTGTTCTCTGAGAACTAACCGCCCAATAGATGTCTTTGATTTATCCCATCAATATACCCAGAGGTCTGGTAATCTGCAGCATCACCATTTCTTCCAGGGGGCTGCTGGCTTGGAGGAGGGGGTAGGGAGTGGTGTCATAGCCAGTGCCCCACCCCGCCACTCCCAGACTGCCACCCTCCAGCTACTAGATGGGGTGGGTATCAACTCAGGATTCCAAACTCCCCTCACAAGGACAGGATTTGATGGAATACCTTCCAGTCTTCCTCTTGGAAGGTAATTCCATCAAGGAAAGGGCCTGTTTAAGGGCTCATTGCAGCTCAGAGAGGAATTTATGGGATTAATCTCTACTACTTGCCAGCACCAGTAATTTGGCTTTAAAATAAGAAATAAAATGACAAGCTGATGCCATGCTATTTGATGAGATTCTCTCTTCCCAAACACAAGTGTTCCTATATACACACACACACCAGCTGTCTCACCAAATCCCATGGTCACAGCATTGAGAACCAAGATCCCTGAGGGCAAAGGTGGGGTTGTGGGGAGGATATTTCTTTTCCTTTTTTTTCTTGATTATGCTAATACAGTTGTCCTAATGTTTCTCTCTTTGTCCTCCTCCACCCAGCACCCCCCACTCCCTCAGGCAATCCCCCCACCATTGTTCATGTCCATGGGTCATTCGTATAAGTTCTCCGGCTACTCCATTTCCTACACTGGACTTTACATCCCATGACTATTCTGTGACTACCTATCTGTACTTCTTAACCCCTTTACCTCTTCACCCATTCCCCCACATCCTCTTTCCATCTATTGTTCATAGATATGTATTTATTGCCATTTTATTGTTCATAATGTTGATCTTCTTTTTCTTAGATCAGTCCCTTTAATATTTCATATAATAACAGTTTGGTGATGATGAATTCCTTTAGTTTATTCTTGTCTGGGAAGCTCTTTATCTGCCCTTTGGTTCTAAATGATAGCTTTGCTGGGTAGAGTAATCTAGGTTGTAGGTCCTTGCTTTTCATGACTTTGAGTATTTCTTGCCAATCTCTTCTAGCCTGCAAAGTTTCTTTTGAGAAATCAGCTGACAGTCTTATGGGTACTCCCCTGTAGGTAACTAACTACTTTTCTCTTGCTGCTTTTAAGAGTCTCTCTTTATCTTTAACCCTTGGCATTTCAATTATGATGTGTTTTGGAGTAGGCCTCTTTGTATTCATCTTGTTTTGGACCTTCTGTGCTTCCTGGACTTGCATGTCTATTTCCTTTACCAAATTAGGGAAGTTTTCTTTCAGTATTTTTTCAAATAGATTTCCGATTTCTTTTTTTTTTTTTTTAAGATTTATTTATTTATTTATTTTTAGGCAGAGGGGAAGGGAGGGAGTAAGAGAGGAAAAGAAACATCAGTGTGTGGTTGCCTCTCACTTGGCCCCCACCGGGGACCTGGCCCGCAACCCAGGCATGTGCCCTGACTGGGAATCAAACTGGCAACCCTCTGGTTCGCAGCCCATGCTCAATCCACTGAGCTACACAAGCCAGGCAGATTTCCAATTTCTTGATCTTTCTCTTCTCTTTCTGATACCCCTATGATGCAAATGTTGGACTGCTTGAAGTTGTCCCAGAGGCTGCTTGTACTACCCTCATTTTTTCGATTCTTTTTATTCTTATTGTTCTGATTGGTTATTTTTTGTTTCCTTATGTTCCAAATAATTGATTTGGTTCTCAGCCTCATCCACTCTATTGTTCTTTCCCTGTAAATTATTTTTATTTCAATTAGTATATCCTTCATTTCTGACTGGATCTTTTTTTTTTGCTGTTGAGTTCCTCACTAAGTTCCTTGAGCATCCGTATAGCCAGTGTTATGAAGTCTGTATCTGATAGATTGCTTATCTACATTTTGTTTAGCTCTTTTTCTGGAGTTTTGATCTGTTCATTCATTTGGGCCATATTTCTTTGTCTCCTTGTTCTGAAAACCCCCCTGTGTTTGTTTCTATGTATTAGGTAGAGCTGCTTTGACCCTGTGTCTTGGTAGTGTGGCTAATGTAGTAGGTGCTCTGTAGGGTCAGTGGCACAGCCTCCCCTATCACCCAGGCTGGGTACTTGAGGTGCACCCTTCATGTGGGCTGAGTATACCCTCCTCTTGTAGTTGAGCCTCGGTTGCTGTTTGGCAGGTCAATGGGAGGAATTTGCCCAGGCCACTCAGCTGCAAGGACTGGCTGTGACCACTGACCACCACCCTCTGTCTTCCATGGAGGATGAGCTGTGCAGGGGCAGGGTGGTGGTGCTCTGACATGGTCTGTAGCTGCCCACTAGCTGCACAAGCTCTGGGGTTTCCTGGGTGGTGCAGGGCAAGGTCAGCCTCCACCAGTGTTTTACCAGGGGCCACCCTGCTGAGCTATTAAGTAATCTGAGATGGCTGCTATTTGTGCTGGTCTTAGAGATTCCCAGGTGAAGACAAGCTGTGAATTTAGGCTGGCTGCTGCTAGTGCTGAGCTTGAGGCTCACTGAGGCCAACTGTTGTTTGTTTGAGAGGATTTAGGAAGTTGTGAAGCAGGAGCCAAGATCAGCCATTCATATGGAAAAGCGGCTTGTATGGGCCTGTAAGCTGGGTGGAGGGGAGTCTCAGGGGATCTCCAGGGTGGGGAAAACTGTTATCCAGGTTGATGGACTCTCAAATATGGCACCTGCCTACTGGCTCTGTGGCTCTGTGGGGGGAGGGTTCAGAAAAGGGTCAATGGCCTCTACTCGCCTTGATCTCAGAAACTTCAGCTACGCCCTGTATGCAACTGGTTCCTTTCAAGCTGCTACCCTGGTGCTGGAGCTCAGAGAAAGTGAGTCTTAGTGGGTGAGTCTGTGTGTGGGCTCTTTAAGAGGAACTGCTTGGGGCTCCAGAAGTTTCTTCCACTGACTCAATCCCCACTGGTTTTTGCAGCCAAAAGTTGTGGGGACTTATCTTCCTGGCACTGGAACCCTGGGCCAGGGGACCTGTTGTAGGGCTGGGACTCCTTGCTCCTGAGATAATCCCTCCCAAATTTTTATCCACCACACATGGGTGAGGGACCAGCCCATTCTGCATCTATGCCCCTCCTACCAGTCTGGATGGATGTGGTTGCTTTAATTCCATAGTTGTCAGACTTCCATTCAACTCTATTTCTGACAGTTCTGAGTGATGGTTGTTCTATATTTTAGTCATAATTTCGATGTGGTTGTGGGAGAAGACAAGCCATGTCTGCCTATGCCATCTTGACCTGAAGTTGGGGAGGATGTTTCTTTAGGCTCCAAACACAGTTATTTACAACAAATGGACAAAACTGAACTAAGCAATTCTAGAGCCTGAATACAGAGTTTGGGGAAAGTGGCATGTCCCAGTGCTACTGACAATAACTATTAAATAAGTTAAAAGCCACCCAAAATGATAAAAAAACAATTTGAATTTATTGAATGTTGTCATGTAAATCCTACTTTTGAATATAATCAGATTATAAATTGTATTCCAAAGAGTTCAAAACCTACAGTGTGCCATCAAGAGAACTTACTTCCGGCAGAAAAGGTTATAGAAGGTCATCTCACATTCAACAAACAGTTACTAGGAACCCACCATGGACCAAGCACTGTGTCAGACAATGGGATATAAAGATGAGCTGAAGACAGGCCCTGCCCTCAGTCTACTCACAAGCCAGAGATAAACAAGCAGCAGTGAATGAGGGGCTGGCCCAGACAAAGACAGAGTGCTCTGGAAGGACAGAGGAGGGACAGCACCTCTGCCCAGAGAAATCAGAGAAGGGTTAATAGATAAGGTGACAACTGAGATGGGTCATTAAGAAAGGACTTTGCCAGATGGAAAAAGGGTAAGGCATTCTAGGCAGATGGAAGAACACAGGCAAAAATGCAGAGGTATGAGTGAGCATGGTATGCTCAAAGAGCAACAACATTATTCTCTGGGCTAACAGAGTGTGAGGGGCAGTGACAGGAGCCAAGTCTAGAAGATTGAGTGGGGACCAGATCATGAAGGAGCTTGAATGCCAGGCCCAAAGTTTTAGATGTAAGTCAATAGCAAATTCCAAAACAATAAGGCCTTAAACAAGAACATGATAAATTAGATACTGTTTTAGAAAGTTCTATGGAGAAAAAACTGCTGCTCCAAAGACTGTGGCATCCTGAAGGCAGTGAAGATCAAGGAATCTTCAAAGAGCAGCATCCCCCCCCCCCCACCAAGGAGGAGTTGGACAAATACTCTTCTTCTAAGGGGAGTGGTCATGAGACAAGCCCCATAAGAAAGCAGGTTTCCAATTTCAAGGGTCCTGGATGGAAACCATCCCCTCCATTTCCATCAGTGACATGCACCAGGTAGGGCTGATAGGTTAATAGACCTTCAGTGGTGGGAGAATGTGGTTCAAAGTCTTGAAATAGCTAGTGCAGGGGCTGGTCCTCGGACTTCAAGGGGACAATAGTGAAGAAGCCTTCAGGGACAGCAGCCTAGGCTCAAGACAAGCATGCAAATTGGTTTTGTCTTGGAAAAATGTTAGGGCATCAAAGTCCCCAATAAGCTCATGAGACACATGGAAAATGTAGAGGGTTTGTCCTCACTTGCAAATAAAACTCAAGCTACACGTTGATCAACCCAAGTCTCAAAAATCAAGGCAGAATTTTGGTGATGGTGGGGTGAAGAAGCCAACAAATTCTCTTCCAAAAATCTAGGGGAAAACAGTCAGAAACAAAAACAACCACTTCAGACTTCTGGAAATCAACCAAAGGCAAAACAATAAATTGAGAAGCGATTGTCCATGAAAAACTGATCTTTGGTAATAAAAGTGGGAATGTGCAAAATTCTGTCTGGAACTGCTCCTTTCACCAACCCCACACAGGTGGAGCAGTGTTCACCATATAAACAAGAACCTTAACTACAGAGAGGGATGATTTGATTTGGAGTGAAAGGTGAGGAGCCCAAGGACAGTAGCTAACAGTACAAATGACCCATCAGTGAGGAAGCACCTGGGTGAGGTCCACTGTTCTGCTGGACTGAGGCTGCAGTCTCGTGGGAGCAAGCAGCAGAGCAGCAAAGCAGCAAACAAGCTTGAAATTTAACAGGGAGCTCCTGGAAATGAGAGCACCACAGAGCATCTAGAAAAACATCCCTTCCTGGTATCCTTGGAGGCTGCACACATGCAGGGACCACCAGGATAGCCTCAAAAAGTCACAGCAGGGAAGACCTAAAAACCAACTGAACTTTGAATGTTGCCCCCACAATCCACACAGAGGATGAAGGTTTTCTGGCCTGAGGTGTTTACACATACCCCTGACCAATCACTGGCTTACCATCAAGCTACACAGATGTGGAGACAACCCTTAAGAAGCCAAGCTAAACATTTTTAAAAAATTTTTAAGTGAGTAGAGAGGCTTCCAGTCAAGATGACAGAGTAGGTTAATGCAATACTCACCTCCTCCAACAACCCCATCAAAATTACAACTAAACTACAAAACAGCCATTATTTAGAACCACCTGAGATCTAGCTGAAGTTCTACAACTAAGGATATAAAGAAGCCACATCAAGACTGAGGCAGGGCAAACTGGTCCCACACCATGTTTGGCAGTTAAAAATTAGGAGGGCTATCTCAGCTATGGAGGTCCTCCCTGAGAAATGAGGGGTCTCAGCCCCACACCAGGCCCCCCAGGGTTCCAGCACTGGGAAGAGAAGTCCTCATGACTTCTGGCTGTAAAAAAACAGTGGGGTTTGTGCTGGAGTCCCAGGCTTTCCTCTTAAAGGCCCACACATGGACTTACTTGGACTCATTCCCTGTGAGCTCCAGCCCTTGGGCAGCAGCTCAAAAGCTGCCAGGGACATGCAGGGAGGAACTGAAGTGTCTGGCATCAGAGCAAGTGCTGGAGGTGTAGCTTTCCCCCAGACGGAAGTGCTGACAGAAGCCATTTTTCCTCACCCTAACAGAGCAGACAGGCAGGTGTCATGTCTAAGTTTCCATCAACCTGACTAACACTTTTTGACCTGCCCTGTTTATTCCCTGAAACCCCTCCCCACCCAAATTTGGGCCCACCCAACCCTTTTCCACTGGTTTTTCCATATGATGACCTCTTTTGGTTCATGCTTTGGAGTTTCCTTAAATCTCTCAAAAGTACTCAAACTCCAAACAACCAACATCTGGCCTCAGCATGCCCCATACCTCTGGCTAAGGGGCCCCAGGTCCAGCACTAGCAGCAACTGAACTGGATTTGCAGCTTGGAATCTCCCAGGCATCTTCAAGCACAGCACAGTAGAAGACATCTGAAAATCACTTTGTAGCTCATTCTGTGTGGCCCCAGGCAAAGCAAAGGTGGTGGCTGACCATAGCCTGCACCTGCAAAGCCAACACAACCAGTGAACAGCTTCAGACCATGCTGAAGCACACCTCCAACTACCTCTACACTTAAAGGCAGACTCATTGGGCACCAGAGCCCCACAGAAGTGAGCCCTGCTCTGTGGGGTCAGCCCCTACACAGCATATCCAACACTGTGGCCACAGTCAATCCTCACAACCAATTGGCCTGGGGATAAATCCCTCCCATTGATGTGCCAACAGCAATCCAGGCTCAACTATAACACGGGGGTATACACAGCCCACAAGGGGGATGTAGCTCAGGTTACCAGGGAGGTTGTGCCACTGGATCCTACAGAACACCTACTATATTAATCCACTCTACCAAGACCAGAAGACATAGCAGCTCTACTTAACACATAGAAACAAACACAGGGAAGCAGCCAAAACAGGGAGACAAAGAAACATGTCCCAAATTAATGAACAGAACAAAATTCCAGAAAAAGAACTAAACAAATTGTGACAAGCAATCTACCAGATGCAGAGTTCAAAACACTTGTTATAAGGATGCTCAATGAACTTAGAGAAGGAGTTAATTAACTTAGTGAGAACTTCAACAAAGAGGGTTAGAAACATAAAAATTGAGTAGAAAACATTGAAAAAGAAGCAATCAGAAATGAAGAATACACTAACTAAAATGAAGAATAATTTACAGGTAATAAATGGTAGAGTAGATGAAGCTGAGAATCAAATAGCAAATTGGAATGTAAGGAAGCAAAAAACATCCAATCAGAACAACAAAAAGAAAAAAGAATCTACAAAAATGAAACCATTGTAAGGGGTTTCTGAGACAACTTCAAGCGTACCAACATTCAAATCATCGGGGTGCCAGAAGGAGAAGAGAGAGAGCAATAAATTGAAAACTTATTTGAAAAAATAATGACAGAAAACTTTCCTAACCTGGTAAAGGAAAAAGACTCGCAAGTTCAGGAAGTATAGAGAGTCCCAAACAAGATGAACCTAAAGAAGCCCATACCAAGACATATCATATTTAAAATGGCAAAGATTAAACACAGAGAGAGAATCTTAAAAGCAGCAAGAGAAAAGCAGTTAGTTACCTACAAGGGAGCTCCCATAAGGCTGTCAGCTGATTTCTCAACAGAAACTTTGCAGGCCAGAGGGGACTGGCATGAAATATTCAAAGTAATGTAAACACGGACTACAGCCAAGACTACTCTACTGAGCAAAGCTATCATTTAGAATCGAAGGACAGATAAAGAGGTTTCAAACAAGAAAAAACTAAAGGAGTTCATCATCACCAAATAAGTATCACAAGAAATGTTAAAGGGCCTTCTTTAAGAATAAGAAGAGAAAAAAGATTGAAAATATGAACAATAAAATGGCAATAAATACATATCTACCAACATTTACTTTAAATGCTCCAGACAAAAGACATACAGTGGCTGAATAGATAATGAAAAAAATACCCTTATATATGCTGTTTACAAGGACTTCAGATAGAAAGACAGACAGACTGAAAGTAAAAGAATAGAAAAAGATATTTCATGAAAATGGGAACCAAAAATATAGCTGTGGTAGCAATACTTATACCAGACAAAATAGACTTTATAACAAAAGCATAACAAGAGACAAAGAAGAACCCAGCAATTCCACTTCTGGGTATTTATCCAAAGAAACCCAAAACACACTAAATCAAAAAGACACACATCCATATGTTCATTACCGCATTATTTACAATAGTCAGGATATGGAAGCAACCTAAGTGTCCATCAATAAACAGGTGAATAAAGAAGAAATGGTGCATATATACAATGAAATATGACTCAGCCATAAAAAAAGAATAAAATCTTGCCATCTGCAATGACATGGATGGACCTAGAGGATCTTGTGCTGAGTGAAATAAGTCAGACAGAGAAACACAAATGCTATATGATTTCACTTATACGTGGAGTCTAAAAAACAAATAAACAAACAAGCAGAACAGAAACAGGCTCATAGATACAGAGAACATTTTGACAGCTGCCTAAAGGAAAGGGGTTGAGGGGATGGGTTAACGAGGCGAAAAGATTAAGAAGCACAAATTGGAAGTTACATACTAGTCATGGGGATATAAAGTACAGCATGGGGAATATAGTCAGTAATACTATGTTAATTATGTATTGTGCCACGTGGGTACTAGATTTATCAGGATGTTCACATTGTAAGTTATATAAATGTCCAGTCACTGGGTTCTACACCTGAAACTAATATGATATTGTATGTCAACCGTAACTTTTAAAAAAATTATTTTTCAAAAACTGAGTAGAGATATTAGCAATATGTACCACTGAAGAGACTGACTCCCCAGATTAAGTCCAAATAAGTTACTAAAATTTTTAAAAATATAGCAACAATAATGTTCATGAGTGAAAAATCAAAATCAAGTTTGTACAACATACTATCTAAAATGTCCATTTCTCAACAAGTAAACTACAACACAGAAAGAAACAGGGAAGTAATCCATATTTAGAAAAGAAAAAAACAGCCACTAGGAACCAACTCTGAGCAGGGACACAGATTGGATTTGAGAGACAGACACTTCCAAGCGACTGCTTTAAATGTGTTTGATGAATTAAAGGAAGTTCTGTTTAAATAATCAAAGGACTGCATGATGACAATGACTTAACAAATAGGGAACTCAGTAAAGCAATAGAAACTAGGAAAAAGAACCTAATGAAAATTGTAGTTTTGAAGAATATAGTAACAGAAAAAAACATTCACTATATGGGCTCAGCATCAGATTTAAGATGTCAGAAGAAAGAATCAGTAAAATTGCATCAGAAATGATACAGTCTGAAGAACAAAGAGAAAAATTATTGAAGAAAAATGAACACACTGAGACCTGAGGAACGACATGAATTGGACCAACATACCTGTCTACAATGTGAAGCCCAGAGATGGGACGGAGAGAAGAGAGAAGGAAAAATAATTGAAGAATCAAGAGAGCCTCCAATTATGAAGTCCCCTTCACCACTCTGTCAGAAGGTGCTGGGGGAGAGCTTCTACAAGACTCAGCTCTGAGTTGCCTCTCAAGAAGGAGAAATTATACCCACCATGTGCTGGGCTCAATGCTTACACCTACATAGGTGCATTGGCCCTCACAAGTCTGCGAGCAGTTCTATATTCACAATCTCCAGAGGCAGAAAGGACTCAGAGAGGTATGCAACTGCCCGGCTCACAAAGCCGGGACTGAAACCCAGTTCCCTCTTCTTCACTCCCTTCCCACAACACCCTGATGCCTCTCAGCTCACATGCTCGTGCCCCGTGGACTCAGCAGTGAGGGAAAGAACTGGAGTGACTCCAGGCAGAGTGCAGCACTGAGTGGAGGAATAGACCGCAAACAGGCATGAGCACAGAAGCATCCAGCAGTCCACAGGACCTTCTTCTCTTTCCACAGAGCAGTGGACCTCTTGCCAGGATGGGCTGCCCCACTCCCCAGGGAGCCATACCCTGCCTCCAGGGGGTTGGTTCATCAGGCAGGGGCTGGGGCTTGGACAGGTGCAATTCTAGACAGCCTCAGCATTTCTAACAACTTCAGCCAGACTGACCCTCAGGACCAGGCCCAGCAGCCTGTCCTGTGCCTGGCTAGAAGTCAGTCTGGCCTTGCCTTTAGAGGTGATCATCACTCCCCAAATCCTTCATGCTCAGCTCAACTCACATTTCTATTCATCCTCATAGCCCTCCTATAGAGTGACTGCCAGATGAGAAATCTGGGGCCCAGGCAGGTTAGCACTTTGCCTGAGGTCACACAGTTGATAGGCCCAGATTTGCCCCCTAGCTCTCCAAGCTGCTCTCCTCTCTATCTCTCTGGGGATCTTGCTCCAAATGTTCACCCCAAATTTGTCCATTGCGAGGCTGAGACCAGCAGGGCACAGGCTTTGCACGCACAGCCCAGCTCTGGAAAGAGGGGCAGTGTCTCCATCAACAAACGCTGGTCTCAGCCTGGACACCTCCTCCCACAGCAGTGCGCTTTGCCCAGCCTGCACCCCAACCCACCCCACCACTATCCAGGGCCAAAACCAAAGAAAGGAGATTTCACTGCCATGCGAGGTAGGGAGATTCAGATCAAAATAGCGACCACTCAGGGTGGCCCCATCCGCAGCCTCCTCTAGCTGGCTCCAGAGCCCCCGCCCCTGGGAAGGAGAGCTCAGCTGACCCACTCCCCTCCCACTCCAAGGGCATAGATGGGCATCTCATTTATCTGGACATCCTAAGAGTGGAGCTCATGGAAAGCATGCCATAAGAACTATTGAACCACTGATTTTGGCCTCCTCTTGTGTCTTCCTTTAGGTGAAACAGAAGACCTGGATGTTTAGCCTATCAGAGCCTCAATTTTTATCCACCTCACTGGAGTGGTAGGAGAGGTAATGGAGAAAATATAGTAAAGATGCTGGGAGAAGAGAGGGCTTGGCAGGGCAGCAGAGGAGGGAGAACAGGGGTAAAACCATGGCTTGCTGCAAGGCTGCCAGGGCTGGGAGGTACCTGAAGACAAATGAGGGGGTTGGGGTGTGGGGGATGGGAGGAGCAGGAGAGCAATGGTGGGTAGAGAGGCATGAGTAAAGGCTGGTGGTTGGGACATTCGGGGCTGGAGGAAGCTGTGACCAGGATGAGAATCAAGGGCACCCGAGGGTTTGATACCCAAGCTGCAGGGGAAACAGTAGTGAGTCCTCAGGCCCAGTCTGTTGCCTGCATGCTCCAAATTAAATAACTGCAACACCCCTTTTATTTCTTCTCTGACAGCAACTTATTGCGAATGCAGCCACTTCTGACATTCTAATATTCAAAGTCACATCCTGTGGGATCAGCGCAGTGCTGTTGTCTGAACCAATGATTTGTATCAGGCGAGAAGGCAGCTGGGAGGGGCAGGAAGAGGCTGGGACTGCGGCTGCTGGCAGCAAAAGAGAAAAAAGGAAAATAAAGTGCTAGATTCTGCTGGACCAGCCCAGGTTCCCCTACAACAGGCCTCTGCCCCTGGAGTAGTTGGAGCTGCCTGATCATCCCTCCCCTGACCACCTATCCATTCAGTAAACATTCAGTAAATGCTGAAGGCACTCACCACAGGCCAGGTCTGTGCCCAGCACTGGGAGGGATGTGAGATGCCTGATTCACAGACTCCCCCTCCAGGAAACTCTCACCCCATATTCCAGTGTGCCGGGCAGGCAGCATTTACCCCTGCACACGGTGCTGTGGTTGGAGATCAAGCTTTGGAGACACACGAGCCTTGGTTCACATTCTCAGCCTACAAGCAGGGTCACCTTGGAAATCTTCCCAAACAATAGTCCCTGTATCTTTCATGGGAATAGCAGTTTGGTCTACCTCCCAGTGTCATCCAGAAGATTAAAAGAAAGAATGCAAAGGAAGCACCGACTGACCCCAGTGCCTGGTGCAAAGTAACTGCTCACTGTGGTCATGGAAATGACTTTAGGTGGGATGAAACGCTGCTGAAAGCGAGGTGCCAGTAGATGCTGTGACAATGTTGGGGAACGCTTGATCCTAAATCACAGCCCTGAGCTGGTTAGGAGCTTCCCACACAGTCCACACATCCCTCCCCAGCCTCAGACTGTGTGGGACCCTCCAGGCAGCTCAGTGTATGTGTAATGGGAGGTGCCATGGGTTTTCTGCCCATGCCAGTCAAGTACCAAACAGCCAAGGATAGAAGCAAATGGGGAGAAAAAAGAACCCTCGTGCACTCTGGGCAGAAATGCAGATTGGTGCAGCTCTTATAGAAAACAGTACAGAGGGTCCTTAAAAACTAAAAATGGAATTGCCTTATGATCCAGCAATTCCACTTCTGGGAACTTATCCGGAGAAACCCAAAACACTAAATCCAAAGAATATATGCACCCCTATGGTCACTGCAGCATTATTTACAATAGCCAAGAACTGGAAGCATCCCAAGTGCCCATCAATAGACAAGTGGATCAAAAAGCAGTGGTACCTTTACACACTGGAATATTACTTGGCCATAAAAAAGAATGAAATCTTACCATTTGTGACAGCATGGACGGACCTAGAGCACAGGGGGTAAACACAAGGCCCACAGGCCGAATCTGGCCCTCCACCTTGTTTTATCCAGCCCAGCACCTTGTTTCTACCTGGTGGCAGCACCGAGCTCTGGCTTAAACTGTTAACATTTATACAGTCCTAAAATTACGTTCGGCCCTTTGAAGGTAACCGCAAGGCTGACATGGCCCCCAGTGAAAATGAGTGTGACATCCCTGACTAGAGGGTATTGTGCTAAGTGAAAAAAGTCAGAGAAAGACAAATACCATATGGTTTCACTTACATGTGGAATCTAAAAGCAAAACAAACAAACAAAATGGAAATAGACACATAGATACAGAGAAAAGATTGATGGCTGTCAGAGGGGAGGAGGGTTGGAAGGACGGGTGAAAAAGGCGAAGGGGCTATGAAGTACAAGTTCATAGTCACAAAGTACTCATAGGATGTAAAGTACAACATAGGACATATAGTCAGTAATACTGTAATAACTGTGTGTGGTGCCAGGTGGGTCCTGGGAATATCAGGAGAAACAGGTGGTAACGTGTATGGCTGTCTAACCACTGTGCTGTGCACTTGAAACTAGTACAAAATAATATTGAGTGCAAACTGTAATTGAAAAATAACACTTAAAGTTCTTTTTAGAAAGAAGGGCATGGCTTCTACTATTTCAAAGGAAAGTATGTTGATTGTTTACAAGATAAATAAAAAATGTAAAAGATGTTTCAAAAAAAGAAGAAGTAAATGGATGAGTTGACCACTCTAGAGGAGGCAGGTCATTCCAGGGGACTAGAAACAAATGCTTGGGTGAAGTCAGGGCGCCCTTAAACTGGAGTGTAAGGCAGAAGGCTCGGTAGGGCAGGGAGGCCATGCAAAGAGTGAAAGGACCCAGCTGACGATCAGGGCAGTGGCCAGAGGGCTGTTGCTGCCAGCCCATGGCTGGACTCAGTGTGTGGGGGGTGGGGGGGCGTGGGGCACGGGGGGAGTGCATGGCAGGGAGATGCTGGCTTTTAAAGGACCAGCAACATAGGGAACCTTTGAGGGATGGGGATCAGGGTGGGGGGGCAGGGCCAAGCCAAGAGGCTGGGGAAGAGGGGACTGAGGGGGAGGCAACAGAGACGATGGGTTCCCTGACCTGTGGGACCTGTGAATAGAACATAGATTTGGGTCAGGCCTTCCCAGTTAGCCTCGAAAAGGGAAAAAAAAAAAAAAAACTCTCCACAGGCCTAAAAAACGAATAAAAAGAAGGAAGAGAAAAGCTCTGAAAATACCCTGAAGAGTTGGGGAGACCACTCTGGCCTTTAAAATGCAAGGAGCATGGCAATCTAATAAACACGGCAACAAAGCATTTGTCATTGAGCTAATTTTATTAGGACAGATCTCAAATGGCTAATTTCCTTTCACTAATGAGCAAATTAGTTGAATCTCTGATCTGCTTTTAAGGCACTTATACTAATAAAACATGAACGACAGTGAAATTTGCTGTGAGATGTGGTGATATGTGCATTAGGGTTGAAGGGAATCTCCGAGCACGAGAGTTGTTTTAACACAGCCTTGCCCAGAAGTGCCCTGGGTGTGTGCAGACCCACTGGGAGCCCAGCCGTGCCCATGGCCGGCAGAGTGGCAGGCAGGGTAGCAGACTGACGCCTCAGCCCAGGGGGCCGGCCTGGGGGAGCAGATGTGGAGGGGGCAGGCTCTGGCATGGCAGCAGATCAGGTGATGGTTCCAGCAACGCCCCTGAGCCTGGGCAAGATGGCCTCAAACTTTCAGGGAAGTTGCCTTGAGGGAGGTTTGCCCCCCTGCCTTCCCCACCTCCCAGCCAGTGTATCCTGTGTGTAGAGAAAAACTTTCTAAGACGTTCCCAGACCTCTGGAGATACCAGCTGGCTGACACCAAAGCTGAAAACCTTCCTGTCAAACCACCTTTCCCAGGGCCAGAGTTAGGGCCCTTTACCCAGTTCTTTAAGTCAGTTATGAAGGGAAGTGGCAGAGGGGGTTCTGATCCCAATAGTTACCACAAGAAGCCAGTGCAGGCTTCTTGTGGGGGTTGATCGCCACCCAGTGAGAGAGGTGTGCTGGAAGGCGCTCTGCCAGTCATAGCCCAGGGATGCTGCCTTCTGCCCAAGGGATGGGGTGAGAGGGTGGGCATAGGCCAATGGCTCTGAGCTGAAAGGGGGCGCCCCCTACTTGCTTTGGGGACATGCTTGGTATTGGCAGAGAGAGGAAGCCCAGAAAAGCACTCTTACATTAAGACCAGGAAGCAGGGCTCTCAGCTGGGTCCCACTCACCTGGCAAATACAGGCCAACTGTCTGCATCAACTTGGCTTTTCAAAGAAAGGGTTTCCTGGGAAGGAGATCTAGGACCAGGCAGGCTCCCTGGCTCCAAACACGCCCTAGTTGTGACTTTCTGCCCAGAAGGGCTTGACAGAGGTGGGGTCTGGGGCAGTGGGCAGCACCTGAGGATCCACCCACAGTGAGCCTGATTGAAAGGCCCTGGGAAGCCCCTGATAAAATTATGAGAACTTCCTCAAGTGCCAGTCCCAGCTCAGTCACATGCATTTACACCCCAACTCATCCATTTAGTGCAGTATTAGCAATGTGATTTGAGCCCAGTTATCAGTCTCTCTGGACCTCAGTTTATTTCTCTTTAAAGGGGAGGCACTCCTACTCATATATCCGAAGTATCAGGTGGACTCAATGAGGAACTAGGCATGCAGCAAGCGTTCAACACAGGTGTTTCCTATTTCTGTAGGCTGAGTTGGGGGAGCTGCTGCCCTTTTTAGGCAAGTGTGGGGAGTCCCCAGGTCACATGCTTGGATGCTGACGTAGCTGGTCTGCTGAATGAAAAAGTCAGCCTCAGGAAAAGAGAGCATCTCATCACCAAAAGCAGTCCAGTACCGGGCTGGGATGCCCCTGAGATACTTCCCAGGGAAGGACCTCCATCCCCTTCAGGGACTTCCATGAACACTGCCCTTGTCCAGCACCCGCCAGAAGGCATAAGAACCACAACCGCCCTCCCCCGAATCCGGCCCTTCTCCCTGGGAAAGTCTCCGGTCCTACAGTCCTCACGGTAGGGAGCTTCCCTGGGATCAGCCTAAATCCAGCCCACAGACTATCTCCGCAAAGTCCACAGGGAGCTTTTCTTGGCAGGTACAATAGGGACAGCACCAGTTAGATGTGCGACAGGCAGAGGGTTTCCAACACAATCCACAAACAGCTCTCCTGGCCACTTTCCTCCAGGTGAGTCAACAGCTCGCTCTGACCTGCAGCAGACAACACAGCGCAGCTCTCACTGGGGCTTCTGTCTTCTCTCCACCTGCCAGGTACCCCCCACCTGCCCAGGCCCCTCCCTCTACTTTCCCTGGGGCCACCTCTCTGAAGTGCTCTGGCCTCATTCATTATTCAGCCACTTCCTCAGCTGAGAGGCCCAGGGGCCAGAGGGCTGGCAGTTGGCGAACTCTTTCATCTTCCAGGCGCGAGGGGAATGCAGAAACGCTGGGCTGGTGTCCAGGACACAGGCTCTCAGTCCTGGGTCGAGGGAACCCTCAAGCTTTCTGCTTCAGGAACCACCCCTCACAGGCTGCCCCACAGGGGCTTTATCACCACCCTGGGGAGCCATGACTGAATGCACCCATTCCTACCCCCGTTTCTAAGTTCAGAGGTCTGTCTGGTTTGATCTCCGAGTAAGTTCAACTGCCAGCTCTTTACAAGCTGCAAGTGGTGAGACTTGACTTCTCTGTAAATACGTGAGTCACCTGAGAAAGCTTTGGGCTGAAGGCAGCCTTAAAGCTTGGGCAGCCCCTTGGGCAGAGGGAGAGAGATGCCTCCTGAAGTGGTGCCAAGATACACGCCAAATCTGAAGTCCACATGAGAACCCTGCTTGCTGGGCCGAGCAGGAGGTGGGGTGGGAGGTCTCTCTCACAGAGTACCACATATCACACGATGTGCATGTGAACAGTGACAGGGCGACAGGGCTCTTCTCCGCCCCTGTCAGGCTGCAGGCTCCTCTTCAGTCACTCACATTTCCCTCCCAAGATGCCACACAAGCAACTTAGCCTCCAGTCACTTGAATAAATGCAAAAGTTGGGGGAAGCAGGACAGATATAAGGTCAAATTGCCTGGTCCTAAATATTCCTTATCTCTTTACCTATTCTACATCCATCTCCCTGAAGCTTTGACCCCCCCACCACCACCCTCCCAAAGGATCGGAACTGGCTGCAGCCACCCGAGTCTACTGTTAGATTCCCAGGTCAAGCCAGAGGAGACAGATCCAGCCTGGCCTTCACTTTGGCAGGTGGAGTGTTAATAGGAGCAACCCCCCCCCACCACCACCACCACCACTGCCTCAGATGGAGAGGGACAAAGGGAGACATGGAGCCCAGCAGGGATGGTGTCCATCTCTCCTGCCCCTGTGCCTAGTGCTACAGGGTCAGCCCATGACCATGACACGATCTTCCCCTTTGACAGAACTATGCAGGCCCAGGAGGATTGCAAAATCGCCAGGCGGGAAAACTGGACCGTGGGAAACTGTAGCGTGGGAAAATGCCTGCCAACCCTACCCAGGACAAACAGATGCCCAACTGAGATTGGGGTCTGGGGTTGGCCTATCTGGCATCACAGGATGCAGCTTTAACTTGAGCTCGACAAGATGATCAAGAATAATGGTCAGCAGAAATGGCACCCAGCAACCAGCTCTAGCCAATCAGACTCTGACACCCCAACCAGTTACCCTTCGCCGGGTTTTGCGCTTAAAAACCCTGCCCTAAGAACAACTGAGTGAGTCTTAACCTTCGTTGGTTTGCTCCCCAACCTCCCCTGGTTAGCTCCACTTTCTCTACTTGCCCCCCACCCCCCACAAGTCCCAATCTCCCCTGGTTGGCTCCACTTCTCCCTCTTATTCCCCATTAATAAACCTTGCTCCTTAGCTCACTGTGTCTGTCTGGTTTCTTGAGCGATTCCGACCTAACACCCTTCATAGTCCCATTTCAGAAACAACCGAAGGGACACCAAAGCTGAAGCCTCTCAGCAGAATAGGAGGGAAAGCAGAATGCCAGGGAATGTTGCCCCCATGGGTTCCATAGTGTAGGTTTCCTCAGAGAAATCTGGGGATCCCTAGTGAACTCTGAGAAAACCTAGGGCCTGGTGAGAAGACCAGACAAGATCTCAAAAGCATGATTTTTTCATGGATTCCTACACCCAAGCTGCTTTTTCAAAACCTGCCCCCCATGCCTGCCTTCCTTCCCTAAATCCTCCACTGCGCTTCCCATGGGAGGGACCAGCCTCCGCGTAGAAGACAGGATGGGGGTCCTAGACTCACAGTGGGCCATACAGAGAGGTCCCCTGTCAAGGCTTTGAGCCCTCTGGGGTCCTGTTCATGGGACTCCAGGCTGGGGAGAGATGTGGGATTCACAGGTCTGTCTGCCAGCGTTCTTCAGACTCTAGAGCAGACGTGGTCTAAGCAAAGGGGGCACAGATGCTACACCGGCGCCCATGTGGCTGCTTGAGGCCATGTGTTCTAAATGAGTGTCTCCCAAGCCTGGGGGGGGGCAGTGTTCAGCAGCATCCATGAGATCCTCACTAACCTTCCACCGTTCCCCCGCCAAGTGTCAGTTCCCTCTCTGTTTCCCCAACCCCCCCCACACACACAAATAACCTGGTCTGAAGAGCCCACCCAACCTGAAATGGGCTAGAGAGGTAGGACCATAAATTAAACATGGAATAATGAAGAACAGCAGCCCAGAATCCAAAGGCCTAGGCAAAGGAGAGCTCTGTTTCCTCACGTAGAGTGTGTGCAGCATCAATAATATTGGCGGTAGTATTGATCACAGACACCCTGCACAGCGCTGTGCATTCTTCATCTCACCCGGCAACAGCAGCCCGAGCCCTGCGCACACTCTGGAACACCTGCACTGCAACCTCCGTTGTGCAGCACCACCTCACTCAGGTTCCCTTATCCATCCAAGGAGAGGTGCTGACTTTAGTCACAGTGGTCCCTTCCCATTCTCACACCCTGTGTGTCCCCGACTGTCTGAAGGCCCAGTCTGCCTCCAAGGGCAGTTTGAGAACCAAAGGAAGGTGTGACTGTGGAGGCACATTATGGCCTGAGGAACAGCACAGATGACCTTGGGACCCACAGTGAGAGGAGGGAGAAGTCTTTCCTGGGCTCAGCCTGCAGTGGGACATCACCAAGCAAGCCCTGGCTGGCTGGGCAAGGCTTTTCCCGAGGGCTGGGGCTAGCTGTTTACATCGGGGCTGGAAACGGTGGGCTTTCTGTAGCTTTGAGTCTCAGATCTTCAGACCCTCCCTCTGCTCTTCTCCTTATTAAAGTTTCCCTCACCCAGCTCATGTAATATCCAAAATCAATTGCTCATTTTACTGTCTATTTAGAAATGAAAGTGGGATTTACAGAGGGAACCTGCAAGCCAGGAGGCAGCCCCAGGCGGAGCCAGAGGCAGTGGGAGGAAGGCCCAGGCAGCTGGCTTCTAAGCTGGTTGTAAAGCAGCTGAGCGACTGGGGTCTCCAAGGGCCTCAGGTTTGGAAAAGGCCCCACAGCTGAGCTCTCAGCTGACAAGGCCACTGCCTCCCCTCCTTGCTCTCCCTCACCCCCAAACAGGGCCTGCAACATAAGCTCTCTAGAGGCTACAACTCAACTAGTGAAATGGGGCTAGATCAGCCAGTTCCAGCAATAGTTGGTCTTTAAAAGAAAGCAATTCAAACTCATATGCGGGCTGCTCACACTCCCTTAAACCATCTCCCCGCAAGGCCTGGATTCTAAGAAGCCTCTACGGCTAGGCACAGTTGGGTCTAGAGATCCAAGAAGACTTCTAGAAAATCATTTTTAAAAAGCAAATGAAAAAGCCCTGGAAAACTGTAGAGATGGTAAAAAGATGGGTGGTTGGCAGAGGTTAGGAGGGAAGGAGGGATAAACAGGCGGAGTCTAAGGGATTTTTAGGGCAGTGAAACTATTCTGCACGATACTGTAATGGTGGGTACATGTCATTATACATTTGTCAAAACCCATAGAGTGTACAAAGGCAAGAGGGAACCTTAATGTAAACTATAAACATTAGTTAATAATAATGATTCAGTACCCATTTATCAATTGGAACAAATATGTCACATTAATGCAAGATGTTAAATAATACAGGAAACAGTGAGGGGGAGGTTAAAGAGGGTCTATGAGAGCTTTCTGTACTTTCAACTCAATTTTTCTTTAAACCTAAAACTGCTCTAAAAGAAATAAAGTCTATTAACTAAAAGTGGTAATAGACAAATCTGGAAATAACCCAAATGTCCATCATCAAGTGAATGGCTACACAGCCTGTGGTGCATGATGTATACCATGGACCACTGCCCAACAAGGAAAGGAATGAACTATTGATACACAGAGTCATCGGTTCTAGTGACAGAGCCACTAACTTGTCGCATGACCCCAGGCAAATCACTTGCAGTTTCTGGACTCAGTGTTGTCCTCTGTGAATCTTCTCACCCCATCTCACTGCCTCACTCTTGTGTAAGGAGATGAAGGATAAGATGAAGCTACATTTGATCCCTCTCTTGCCTCCAAGCAAGAATATGTTCTCCACAGCCCCTGGCTCTTTGGCAGCCCTGATGGCTTCACCCCTCCCAGGGTTTTCCTCTAGCCAGGCTTAGCCAGGGCCCTGCTTCAAGGACCGGGAGCCCATGCATCAGCAGGAGTGGCCCTGTGAGGCTCAGGCCACTCTGGAGTCCCAACTCACTTTCTCCCAGCTCTCTGGTCCCAGCTCTCTTCCTGCTCTCCTGACTTGTCCATACATCACCAGGAATGCAATACCCTTAAAAAAAGAAAACCATTTTGCTCTGAACTAACAGAGTCAGGCCTCATTGTTCCCAATATCACCAAGCAATTTCTGAGCTAGGGGAGTGTTGAATTGGAGTAGGTAGATGGGCAATTGGTCAGGGTCAGCTCACATAGTGGGGAGTGGGGGCTGAGAGCTCCAGGGAGGTGGGAGAAAGGGCTCAGCTTGGAATTAGGAAAGAAGGATGCCGGGGTCTCTGAAGGTGCAAGCAGAGGTGACACCCTAATATTTTCTACCTCTGCACTTCTGACCCTACTCACTCTGCTCAAGTATGGGTTCAACTGGAATTTAACTTCTTTACCAATTAATAAAATATCCTTTCAATAACGCTGATGTGCCCTCATAGCTCTACCTTCTTAGCTGCAAGTTTCTGCAATAGAAATCCCAGTCAAAGAGAGTGTAAGCAACTCCAAAACCCGAAGGGCATAACATTACCCAGTCTCTGCCTGCCCAAGGACTACCAAGCATCCTTCAAGGAAGAAGACCCAGGTCCTTCCCCTAGGAATCATGTCATAACTCAACTCTGAGAGAATTATTCACCCCCTGTCCTGGCTACCATGACATTGGCCCTTGCACAAATTTAGCACCCCTCACGTTTACTCAGCTCCTGGGCCACATGACACAAACACAGCACAGAGCTCTGCAAATTAACAACCAAATGCCACTGTAAGTTACACTCATGGGCATGGCCCATATTTATGTATTTATTCACCATTATATCTTCCATCCCGAACACTGTTTCAGATAGATCGTAGGGACTTAATAAATGTTAAATAACCACAATAGTCTGGTGGGACACAGAACTGTACATCAAAAAACTCTTAAGAGAAAGAAATTCATTTCCCACAGTCCTAGAACAGGGCTGCCCAACAGAAATCTCTACGACGACGGGATGCAGTGGCCATGTCCAACACACAACCACTACGTGGCGCTGTTGAGCACTTGAAATGTGGCCAGTGTGCTGGAGGGACTGAATGTTTCATTTTAATTAATTTTAATTTGAATAGCCAAATTGGACAGTACAGTTCGAGAAAGAGCTGTCGCTGGAGATGGGGCTCATACATGAAATGAACACGAAAGCTCCTGTTAGGAGCTCGGTGCCACAGCACAGCGTGGCGATAGCAAGCACAAGCTTGGCTTCGAATCCCTGTAGCTCACGTTACTAGCAAGGTATTAAACTCTCCGTGTTTCTGTTCCTCGTGTGAATAACAAGAACAACAGGCACCATGTAGGATTCCTCTGGGGGTCAAATGAGTTAACACATTTTAACAGTGCCTTCCTTGCACTGAAGAAACTGCAAAGGTCTCCCAGACCCTAGCTCAATGCCTACCACCCAGGACTGAGATGAGGAGGGTTGATTCCTTGAGCTCCATGGATGAAAGCCAAAGTCACAGCTTCTTCTACTGTGCACAGGCCCCCGTCCTTGGCCCTCACAGCCCAGTTTGGGCCCGGGAGATAACACAGGTAATGAATTAATTTTGGTACATGGCAGAGAAGTGCTGGAATCAACAAAACCCTGTGGGAGTTTGGAGCTCACCCCTCAGTGCTTGGAAATCAGGAGACACAGAAGGAGTAGAGAGGGCCTCATCAAATCCACACACTTACACTAGAACTTGAAGGAAGGAGACAAGTTCTCCTGACAAACTTGGAATGAGAAGTGAAGGCAAAGGCATACCCAGTGGAGGGACCTGTGAGAACAAAGGCAGACGTGGGCAAGGCAGCTGAAGAGGGGAAAAGAAGTTTCAGTCTGGTCAGAGTGTGGGAGACAAGACAAGGCCATCCTATGATGCAGACAGATGAAGAGGGGCGAGGCAGTGGGCATCCAAGAGCATCCTCTAGATAGAGGCAGACCAGTGTTAGTGCTGCTTCAAAAGGCAACTGCAAGAGAATTATTTATAGTGGTAACAAGCAAGCACTCATTTAGCTTATATCCCACATTATACAAACACAGCATTGAGCTCTGCAAGCTAAGGCCCTAATGCCACTCTAAATTAAATTCATCAGTGTCTTAATTAAGATCTATATTTAGTTCTTAATTAACGGGGAGAGAAAAATTCATGATGTTGCTTAGCAGAGATTTGGAATGGAGATAAGTCATCTCTCTATCAGTAAATTGGGCACACACCGACACACTCTCCAGCCTCATCCCCCTGCCAGGTCAACCCATCCTTTAATCCTTCTCCCTGCCTTCCTTCCTTCCTCATTCATTTCTCCTTTTATTTTTTCAACATCTATTTATTGAACACCTACTATGTGCCAGGCACTGAACTTTGATCCCCAAACACATTAGGGAATAAAATAGAGATGGTCCCTGCCCTCAAAGGGCTTACACTCCAAAGAAGAATGACAGTGAATACAACATGTCTCAGCTTTGAGACCTTCCCTGAGTCTCCATTGCTCTAGCAGGGAGCATCCAGACACCCTAGGTGATGCCATGGCTGATGCCTTCATCCTACCAGCCAGAGAGGGTCTTAAAGAGAGGCCATGTGGATCATTCAGTCCCTCTGCCCCCATCACAATAGGCAAGCTCCCAAGGGACCAGCTACTGTGGACCCCAGTTTCAACCCTCCCATCCCATCAAGCAAATGATGAAGACTAGTTGTCAGGAGGATGAGAAAAGGGTCTGTGAGCTTCCCTTCACCGCTAAGATTCTAGGTTTCTCTGACACCAGCTGGGGCATTGTGCCCTGGGAGTGGCTTTATTAAACAGAGTTTATGAAGGAAGATCGCAGAACTGAAAACTATTACAGCCACAAAGATCTACACAGCCCAGCAGTCTGAGTTCCTGGGAGGTCAAGAGGCTTGGTCAAGAAAACAGAGAATTAGCAAAGGGCCAGGGCTAGAATCCACACCTGCTTTGTGCCAAGTGCTGTATCCAAGGGGAAACAAACATGGGTAAGCCAGGGTTCCTGTCCTTGGAATAGCTGATGGGGAAGTGGGGAGCCAGTGCAAATTAGGAGGGGGAGTCTTGAAGTCCTCAAGACATGGGTGTGACTTATCTATGCAATCTGACTCTGCTGCTCAACCTGATGCCCCAGAAAATGTTGTTCTCTGGGGCCTCCTGGGTCCCTCCCAGCGCAGTGGAAGTCTGGTGGGTAAGGAGGGAGCTATTCAGATCCTGACAACAGAATGCCAGGGTGCCTAACTGAGGGCCCCCTCTCTCAGTCCTGAGAAAAGACTGGTACTGGTTAGCCAAAGAAAAGGACAGAAGAGCATCCTAGTCGGCAGAAAAGATAGTACAGCGCGGGGAGGGGGCGTCTGTGTGTCTCTGTGTGTGTGTCTGTGTGTGTCCGGAGGAGGAAGGGCAGGCGAGGTGAGAAAGGTTGGCGGGAGCCGGCCTGGGGAATGCTCTGAACGCCGGCATTTTCTCCGCTCAGCCCGGGCCAGCCTTAAAAAATCAACACTGCTGCGCTCTCGGAGAAGAGATCGGAGGAGGAGAACACGGCCTTCCTCGCCCGTGTCCGGCCCGGGTCCCCACGCGAGCGAGCTCCGAAGCGCCCAGCTCCTCGGAGCGGCAAATCGACAGTCAAGCCCCCGGCTTCCCAGGACAGCCTGGGGTGAGTAGGGCTCGCGGTTTATGTTACAGGCAGCGACGGGACGGCCGGGAAGAACCGGGCGGCCGGGAAAGTTAACTTGGCACAATGGACGCATCAAAGTGGTGCAGCTGTGCCCGAGCAGCTTTCTTCTCACCGCTCTCTTCTCCCCGATTAATCAGCGGCTACAGCGCGGCGCTTTGATCCCCGAAATCAAACTCTCCATCTGATGGCTGACTTGATGTTATGCTAATCCAAGCTGATTGAGCTGAGATAATTACACTTCATCCAGGTTTCCTGGGAGTTCCGAATAAATATTGATGCACATCTGTCCCCCGCTCAGGTGTAGAGAGGAGCTTTGCATTGGCAACAGTATCGGCTGGCCCAGAAGCTCGTGTGCACAGCCGCCACCCGCCCGCCTTCTCCAGCCTCCGCCCGCCTTCGCCGCTGCGCGCGGACCTAGCGAGCGAAGCAGGATGCTCAGACCTCTCGCTGTGCCGGAAGCGCGAGGCGTCAGGGACCCGGCGAAAACCTGGAGCTCTGTGGTTCGAGGACCCGGATTTGAACATCCGAGTCCTCGTAGGAGCCGTGTGGTCTTGGACGTGTCACTTAACTCTCTGAGCCCCATCGCCTACCCATTTATCTAGATTGCCCGGAGACTAAAGGAAACGCTTGAGAAGGGCTGAACTGCGCAGAATCACTCCCCGAGCCGCGGGGCACTCCCCTCCAGGAGCGCGGGGAGGATCTGGGAGCCGGAGCTCCAACCAATGCAGCCTCCCCGCTGACTCTGCGCGCCGCCGCTGGCTGCGCGCTCCAGACCGTACAGAAATGAATAATAAAGCTAGTGTTTCCTTGGCGCCGCTCCTCCCCGCGGGCTAATTAGGTGGTGTTTGTAAAGCACTTCGAAGACAAAACGCGACCCAAGTGATAATTATCATTAGCCCTGTCCCTACAGCTTTCGGATCAGCGCCGGAAGCCCCGGAGTGTCCGCTTGCCAGCCTGCGCTGCAGCAGCCGTGAGCGGCGACGAGACCTGAAACGCTGGGACTGCCGCCTGTCTGCACCCCCACCCCTCCTGACTCTCGGTCTCTTTCCCAGGCCCTCTCATAATCAGGACGCTAGGACTGACATGAGGGAGCAGGGTACAAAACAGGGCTAACTGCACATGTGTACATTCCCACTCCCGGTAAGGGCGAGGGGATGTCTCATGTGTAGGAGTCCGCAGAGGTCACGAGCTAGGTGGTCTCGAGGTACCGACACCTCCGCACGGCCTTAAGCAATGTGTCTTCCTAAATATCTCAGTTTACGCTCCTCGACCCCTGCCGCTGCCCTCCCTGCGCCCCACTCAGGGGTGCCCATAGAACCATTCCCCCCATTGACCAGACACCCTGTTACCCAATCAATCCCTGTCTCCGGTGAGGCCCCAAGGCTGAAGGATCGTGAGGCACAAACCCAAACTCAGAATAGGCTCACCAAGCAGTGCACCAGACTGTGATTCAGGCAGATCTCCATCTTGCACTCAGAGTGGTACTGCCCAGGAAGTCTTAGCACCCAGACTGAGTATTTAGTTCTTTTCCCACCTTTCTCAGGGAGGGTGACTGCATAGCCCAGACTTGTGAAGGGCCTCTGTGTCACACAGCCAGCTGGAAGCAGAGCCAAACCCTGGTCTCCATAGTGCTGGATGACCTTACTGCTACCTCGGAGTAACCACAGCAATACTTAGAGAAATGATAATGAATAATGTGCAGAGTTCATTACCATTTACAAAGTGCTGCCATATGCACTGCATCAATAGGTTCTAACGAGCCACTGAGGCCCAGAGGTGTCAGGGGAGGTGCCCTAGGTCACATCCTGGTTAGTGGCAGTGCTGGGCCAGGAGCCCGGGGGTGTCTTCCCAGATCCCAGGCAGCACCTTACAGCCCACTGTCTTAGAGGGGCTGGGATCATATTTTTTTAAATGCGTGCCACCATTGCCTACACTACTGCTTTCCTGAAAGTGAGCAGTTATCCATCCACAAGCATTTTTGCTCAGAGACATTTCCTGTTGTTTTCAGAAGCTAATGGATGTGGCTGAGCCCCTAGACCCCTTCCTCGGAACTGAGAAAACACAAGCCTTTTAATGGGGTGGAGGGGGATGGGTGGGGGTAATCCCCACCATCTGGAAAAGAAGACTCTAAACTCCACAGAGTTTGAACCATGTCTATCCCTTTCTCCTCCTGATTCCTTAAACAGAGTTAACAACATTGGCTCAATTCCCAGCAAAATGGGTGGGGGTGGGGTGGGTGGGGGCTTGGTGATGGAGAGAAGTGAGCAGCCTGGGGCCTGGGAGAAGGAAGGTGAAGCAAGGAGACCTTGAGTCCATGTCTTCCCTGAGACCAGGCCTCTCCAACTTTGGGAGTGGGAAGACCTTGCCTTTGGTGGCTCTGGATAGAAATAAATGGATACACATGAGATCCAGGTGAAAACAATTATTTGATAGTCAATATGTGGGCGCTTTTTGATCCCCAACTGGCATTCTTTGTTCTTGTCCAGCAGTGGAGAGAAAAGGAAGGAAGAGAAGCACCACTCTGGCCAGGGCTTGCTCTCCTTCTGTTGCTTCCTCCCTTCCCCTCCCCCAACCCAGTGCCCTGCAAAGCTCCACCCTTTGTGTATTGTGAGCAAGGGGCCCCACCTGTAGTCAGAGGCAATGGTCACTAATCTAGAAATTGGAGGGCCCGGAGAAAACAGGCTAATCAAATTATACATTCCTGAGAACCATTTACGAGCTGGGTACATTCTATAATCTTAATTAGAAATCCGGGCAGCTCCCACTGTCTCTATAATCAACATTTAAACAGCGCTGACCCCCATGGCACTAACCTTGAGAGCCGCACACCCTCCTGAGAGCTGGGGATTGCCTTCCCCCTGCAGAAGGGATGTGGTGGGCTGGTGGACTAGGAGGGATTACCGACTGCCCTCTCATTGCCCCCTGTCCTTCCCTCCCCAAGGACACACATTCACAGTCTCAGTTTAAGCAGTTCGCCCCCTCCTCCCCCACCTCTCCTACCCTACCCCCTCCACTGACCTCCACCCCAAGCCAGGACTAGGTTTAAGACCTTGTATCTCACACCTAGTGATTGTAACATCTTTCCAGCTGGCCCATTCTCTGTGCTGCAAGCCCATGGTCTTTCTACAAAGCACATCAGACCATGTTGATTCTTACATTGTCAAACTCTGAGGTTCCTTACAATCTTCAAGATACAAGTACAGTCCAACACCCCACTCGCCCTAGCGTGATGCCTTAGGCTTTGAGGTCCAGTGCCCGCCTACCTCTCTGTTTCACTCCCCCATGACTCTGAAGAGGTTCAGAGTATGCCACCCCAAAACATTCCACTCTGGCAAAAGGATTACTTTGAGTTGAAGGCAATTTGAAAAAAAAGACCCAGGACAAACTCTCAGGCCTCCTCCTCTCTCAGCAGGAAGGCAGGAGGGTTCTTAATCACTGGAGACAACTCTGGACTCTTATCAGCCCAGAGATGACACAGAGGAATCTACATGACAAATCTTGCTAAAACAACACTTATCTTCCATTAGTTCCCCTATATATTTACCTTCCACGGTTGGCCACCCTTAAAGCCTAAAGCCTTGTTCCTTGTCTTGTCACACCTCTACAAATGTATTGCTTTCTGTTAAGATGCTATACAAGTGCAAGTTTAACCACCCCTTTGAGGTACTCATCACTGGGTTATCCTATGGATACGTGCAATGCATGTATTAACTCTGTTTCTCTCTTGTTAACCCATCTTTTCTCAGTCTAGTTTTCAGGGCCCCAGCCAAGGAACCCAAGATGGGTAAAGGAAAAAAGACTTTTTGTCCTTCCCTACCATATGGAACTGCTGCATCCCCTGCATACAGCAGGCACTTTGATTTTCTGAACTTCTGCACTTACTGTGCATCCTGCCAGGAATGCTTCCCTCTGGCTTAACAACCTAGTCAGACCTTGCAAGGAAAACATGTCCACACAAAGACTTGTACAGGAAGGTTCATGGCAAAATAATGCATAACAGCCCCAAGCGGGAACTAATCCAAATGTCCATCATCCAGTGCATGTATAAACAAACGGTGCATGCACCCAATGGGCCACAGCTCAGCAGCAGGGAGGAACAAACTACTGCTACGTGCAGTAAGAAAGAGCTCCGAAAACATTATGCTGAGCAACTTAAGCCAGGCTTTACATAAAATGTTCGCAGAAGGCAAACCCACAGAGGCTGAGAGTGAAAGGGCAGCCGCCCTGTGCTGAGGCAGGAACAGTGACCGCAGCCCACAGGCACAGAGGACTCTTTGGGGATGACAGAAGTGTCCGACAATGGGCTTGTGGTGATAGTCGCACGACGGCTTCAACTTGAAAAAATCATTGAAGTGCCCACTTGCAATGGGTACGTTTCATGGTGTAAGTAAAATGAACAGCAAAGCTAATTGATGGATGTACGGAGAGATGAACAGATAGAGCTGTGATGAAACAGGTGGGTTGAGTATTCACTGAAAAATTACTTCAACTTCTCTGCATACTTAAAGTACTTCAAGGAAAATGTCGGTGAGGGAGTGGTCCTTTCTCCTTTGCTCTGCCCTCACTCCGCACACACCAGCTCCGCACAGAACCCTCCACAGCTCTTCACGAATTTTGTTCACCCTACACAGGCCGTCCTTGTGGAGCCCATCTTTGTTCTGTCCACGGCCCCCTGAGGCTAGAATAAGTTTGTTGTTTAAGGGATTAAGATATAACAAAACCTGTGTTTGGGGGGGGGGGGGTTGTTTTGTTTTAGTGGTTTAGCAAAACTCACCTTACCTTTGACTCTAGAAGCAGAAGCCCAATCCACACAACAAAACCAGTGCCTTCCGGGGGAAAGAGGTAGATGAACGGCCTAACCTCTGCTCCTTAAGACTCAAAGTCAGGGTTGTCTATGACCGGACTAATGGCCTGTAAAATCCAGGCCCCTAAAATAGAATTATCCTAAGGAAAGAAGGTGTCCAGGTGAGTAACCTGGACCCGAGTCAAGGACCAAAAATTGCACACAAGGGGGGTGGTTTGGGCAAACCAGGTAGGCCTGTAGAAGTTCCTCCAGACCCAGAGATCCTTGGGCAGTGTTTGTACTTTGGTAGCAGCGGCTGGCTGTATACGTTTAATCCATGAGTGCTGCAGGTTTAAGGCCCAAGGCTGGGGACACAGAGTGCTCTGGCAGGGGCCTTTGGATCAGAGGACAAGAGCCTGTGGGCTATGCAGAGCACTGTCAGCTATGAGAAGCCACAGCAAGTCCCAGCCATGCTGGGCCCTCAGGCTGCAGCTCTCTCTGCACCTGGGAATGGGAGGAGGGCAACCCCATTTGGACCAAGTAAGCCACCAGGAATACTGGACAATGCAAGGACCTGGGGGAGCCTCAAAAAAAAGAATCCCAGACTAATTGCAAGTCAGGAAGGTATGCTCTCAGGCAACCTGATTTAAAAGTGTCGGTATGCCTGTTCCCTAAGTTTATGCAGCGGTTCACATGAGCTGCCGTTGTATCTGTCTGACAAGAAAGGAAGGCCTGTGAAGGTAAGAACTGTCTGTCATTTATCTCTACATCCTTAGCACAGCTCCTGGCACAGGGTAGGTGCCATTCTGAGAGCCAGGAATTTCGGTCTTTGACCTCTGCTGATAGCAGCCCACTGCATATCATCAAGCATAACCCCTGCAGCCTGGGTTATGTCTGCCCCATGGCAGCCATACCAAGAAGGGAGCAGGGATGATGCTTTTGCAGGACTTGAAACTTTTTGGAGAGGAAGAGAACTAATAATAAAGCAGACTTTAAGGCAGAACACCCTATGAAATACGTCCAAATGAGCCTCGAGTTCATCCATTCACTTATTCATTCCACATTTGAACTGGTATTCCAATTCACAGTACTCAGATCCAGGGACAGAACTGTGAATACGAACGACAGCCCACTTGTGAGAATCTCCCAGTCTGGAATATGACATGATCTCACAGAGCATAAAAAGTACTCTTGGAACTGCATCAGTTAGCATGCCGTTGGTTGCAAGTCACAAAAATCCTTTTTCAAGAATGACTTAAATAACAAGGACAATGTATTGTTTTACATAGCAGGAAGTCCAGAGGTAAGGCAGGACCCAGAGTTGGCTCACCCCAGGGCTCAGTGATGTGATAGGAAACCCAGCTCATCCCCTGTCTCCCCCTCCTCTATGCTCTCTGTTTGGGCTTCATCTTCAGTCTGGGTACAAGATCAGCTGCAGCAGTTAAAGGCACCCCTTCTAGACATGACAATACGCAGCACACAGAGAAGGTAGACTTTCCTTTTCCTCTAGCTGTCTTTGAGAAGCAAGAAGACTTTTTCCAAGAGATCCTTGGTCTACCTGTTTTTGTGTGTCTTGCTGGCACAAATGTGTATTCCGGTTTCTCAACCAGTTACTGGCTGGGGGAGTGAGTTTGTTTCAGACCAATCAGACTCGACCCCGAGGCTTGATAGTCATGGAGAGTCAGCCTCCCCTCAAGCTACTGGCTGTGCGGGAGAAGAGTAAGTGCCCAAACAGAATCAGGGTCTGTCATGAATTTTTAAAAATCGAGATGGGAATTGGGTAAACTACCGACGATATACACGATAGAATCCCAGAGTAAAGGGTAGGCAGCCAGTAACACCGTCTCGGGAAGGTAATCTCTGAGCTGGGTCTGTGAAGAAGGACAGGAGTCAGTGAGACAAGAGGGAGAAGGTCATCCTAGGTGGTGGGCTCAGCATTTGCATAAGCATAGCAAGATGCTCAAAGGACAAGGAGCTGCCTAGGAGGACTGGCATGCTTGGGGGCATGAGGGACATAAATCCAAATCCAGCTTAAGAACATGAGCAGAGTAACATGGGGAAGGCTCTCACATGCTGTGTAAGCAGTCTGAGCTTGAGTCAATGGAAACCAGAGGAGTCTAGCTTCTGTGAGGATGACTTTGAAGGCAATGCGAGAATGTCCCAGTAAAACTGGGAGCGAGCTAGAGTATTTCTACTTGGGAAGGTTGCTGCACCTTCTCAAAAGAAACCCTTGACCCCACCAGGTTCTCTGAGCACTCTTGAAGTTGTGTGTGGTATCTGTTGTATCATTCAGGAAATTAAAGGTGGGACAGGCAGCAACAGCAGGTGAGCAGCGGTGATCACTGCCTCACTGTGGGTCATGTAGCAAGGGCAAGGGTATGTGAATAAGTAGCCCAGAACGAAGCCATCACCCCATGGACATAAAGACAAACAGGACTGGAGAGAACCAGACCACTTCCCAATGAGTCTTACTGTACCCACACCCATTGTGCAATCCCCATCCCCATCCAGCTTTTCTAAGGTAGCTGTTGTCTCCACCCTGCTGACATTTGGCCTGCAGCCCACTCCCTGCCAGGAGGAAGGAAACATCACACTCCCTTGACAGGATTCCAGAAAGAGACCATGAGAAGAAATGCATCCCTCCCCAGCTTCACTCCCTCATCTGCCCACTTCTAGGTCAACCCACAAGCACAGTAGTGTCCCTCATTCCCACTTCTCCCTTGAGCCAGTGACCTCTGATCCTCTCTCCCCTTCTCTTTTTAGCTTCAAAGGTGAAGGGGGGTTGCCCCAGCTTCTCCACTTACCACCTGTTTGCCCCTCACACCCCCGCAGCCTGACTCCCACCCCAGTAAACTCTGTGGCTGCAGCCACTGATGACCTACCAGTGACCACATCTAAGCTGTTCCCAGTTCTCATCCTCTGACTTCTGAGTGGCATTTCTCGCTTCGAACGGCCCCCTTCTGCTAAAGTTCGAGTCAATATCAGATCCTTTCTTCATGAAAAGCGCTCCCTGTCCTTCTCTCGGTAACACCGCGCTGCTGCTCACTGGGTTTCCTCTCCCTCTGACCATGTCCTTGCTCCTTTCACAACCTTTTTCTCCTCCAGCCCCGAGTCCCATGTGTCACTGTCACATTGGCTGTATCTCTAGCCATGGTCTCCACCCTTCTTTTGGTGGCTGTTTCACCAAGATAGATATGACTCTCATGTCTGAATCCTCAGGCCCCATTCCCCTTAAGAAAGCTCCCATCTCCCTCGTGAAGGGTACTTACTAGATTCTTCTCTCTGATTATCCTATAACAGCTCAAACCCCAAATTTAGGACACCAAAGTTATTGCCTCTCCCCCTCCCCCCACCCAACTCCTCCTCCTTATTTCCCAGCTTCTCAGAAGGCCATCCGCATTCCCACACAACCAAATTTGAAACCCTGAAGTTCCTCAGGATACCTCGCTCTCTCTTGCTCCTCCCATCTAATCAGTACCCAAGTCTTTAGATTCTTACAATTCTGATTTTTGTTATGCCTTGACCTAAACAGACTTGAGCGGCGTCCCCTATGTCTGTCCAATCAAGTTCAAGCTCCTCAGCTTGGCATGCAAGGTCCTCTACAGTCTGCCTGCAGCCTCTCCTGTCAGCTGTGTTTGTTATTAGCCTTTTTCTGCTACCAGCACCTCGTTGCTTATGCTACCTTCTCTGCTGCGATGCTTTCTCAGCCCCAACCCAAGCTGTCCATTTTTGTTCTCCAGCTCAAATACCAGTTCCCCCCATGGGAACAGAAAAAACTACCAGCTTTATTGCTGACAAGGCTGGATTGGAAAGCACAGCTTGGACCTACACCCACAGTTGGGCTCTTAATACTTTCAGCTGGAATTGAATGTGGTGCTCCAAAGTGCAGGCTTTGTCTCTACAGAGATAGACTTTGCCCCAATGAAGACAAGAGGAAGACAGGCTCACTGAAGGCAGGGCAGCCCTGGCAGGAGAGAGAGGAAGGGTACTCAGGCCACTCTTAAGCAGGCCCCTCTTTCCATCTCATTGACTCATTTGGAGAGAGGCAGTGATTGAGACCGTGAAGGGAAGAGCAGAAGCAGCTCCTTCCTGTTGCTGGAAGGGCTGCAGTTCCTATACAGTGGGCCAGGTAGACTGCCGAGTGAAGGAGAGAGTGACTCCTCCCACATTGCCCTGTGTTCCTTCTAGGGCAGGGAGGCAGAGCTGCAGGACACGTCTGTCTCTCTGGCCCTGGGCCCATGAGCAGCTCCTGTGAGGGGCATGACTCGGCTGTTTGGGTATGGTAAACGGCAGTGTCACCCTACATGCAAGCTTGGTCATTTCTGTGAGATTTCTTTGCCATTTCTATGAGATTCTAACTATGACTCAAATCTTTTGCTCTCATTCTCAGTGGCATATTCCTAGTACTCTTCTCCAGTTTCCAAAAGGTGATTAGCGCCAGTGACACGAGAACCGGCTGATTCCCACACCCAGCCCTGTATCAGGAGCCAAGACCCAGGAGTTTGGCCACAGGTGGCAGTGCAGGGCAAAGCCAAGGACAAGCTCCTGCACCAGCCCTGACTTCCTCTCCCCTCAAAAAAAAAAAAAAAAAAAAAAACTGCTTAAGAAATTAGGTGTTCACTGAGGCTACATGTCTTTAAATCCCGAGTTAATCATTTCATGAAGGAATTTTGTAGACCTTTTCTTTTTTGTGTTCTCACTTAATGTTCCAGAAGTCAGGATCTTCCCCTCAATCACCCAGTTCTTTCTTCCCAAACAGCAAATCTAGTCTCAGTGTGGGTGTCTCATGTCCCTGTGACTTTCCAGTGGCATTTCATGGGTCATGTTAACTCTCCCTCCCGTCTTCAGCCCGAGTCCAGCATGTAGGTAGGCGTGGGAGAGAGCGGAGCCCAGCATAAACGGTGTTACTCTGAGGTGCAGCAACGTGCTGCACACGTCAGGTGCCAAACCCCAAAGGGAGCTCCCCAAATGCTACCTTTAATGATGCTCTTGTCAGCTGGAAGCACAGGAAGGACGACTCATTTTCAGAAATAAATCTTCTCATCTGATAATCAAGCACAAAGTGGTTCTCTCCTTTGCTCCATGCCATGTCCCCCTTGTGTGATATCTGGACTTCTGTCTTTCTGCTCCTTTGTCCGCTCTCAGACTCCAGGCCTTTCTTCTCCTTTCCAGGGTCCAGTTGTTTTCTCCTCTGACCTCTGGCTCAGGCACTCAGGCAAAAGGTCCATCCAGGTTGCCCCTTGATGGAAATCAAAGGCGCTTCTGATTCTGCAAGTCTAGCAGAGAGGATGAAGGAACCAGCCTCTGAGAGACAGTACTCAAGGAGATAAAGCTTCTCTAGCTTCACAGTGCTTATCCCTCACTGAGCATCAAACCACCAGGCAGCTTTATTATTTTTCATAATAAAGATGCCTGGCCTCCAGAGATTTGATTCCATTTGTCTGAGGTGACGTCCAGACATCACCCACAATCTCCAGGTAATTCTAAAGTGCAACCAGATTGTGAATCACTGCCCTGATATCGACCACCACTCATGGTGTAACTGAAATGCATTTTTATTGCTAACAAAGTCTCTTTCATTTTTCGGTTTCTTAGCAAAGACCCTCTTTTTCTGCTGGATAGGCCAGGTGGCAGAGAAAGGTCCCCATCCCAGGAAAAAGGCCCAGATGCATAAACAGACATGCTTCCATATTATACTGCTGTGCTAACCGGGGGGTAGGGAGCAGGAATTGATGGGAGAGCTGGGGTTGGTTCTCTCCAGCTCTCAGTGAGAGATAATAAAACAAAACAGTGTGGCAATGAGGACAGTGGTAAGGAGATCGCCACTGTGGATGTGACCTCCTCTGTCCCACTAGAATCTGGTCAAAGACTCCCATTGCTGTAGAGATTTCAGCCACAGAAGGGCTGCCCCTCTGCAGCCCTTGGCAGGTCTTCCTAGAACTATAAGGTGGAATTGAGGAGAGGAGGTAGCTTAGACTAGAACCAAAGACTAAGGATCAGGCTCTATGGGCTCTACTCTCACTCCTCAGAACTCTTCCAGGCACCCAGGAGGACTCTGGATAGCCCCCTTGATCCCAGGAGCTCAGGGTCCTGTTAGAGGGTACTCAAGCCAGCAGCCCTGCCCAGGTCCTCTATGTCCCACGAGAAAGGACACAGTGCCAGGCTGGCTCCCTTAGGATTAGCTCAGGCATCCTCTTCAGTCCTTCTCACTCACTTCTTGGTCCCCAGAATTATAATCTGGCACTGGGCTCCTGCAAATACAGTTTCTCCTCAGTTATCTGCAGATGGGCTCTGCCCCCAGGGCTGTAGCAAGAGGAGATTGATGTGATGTGGGAGGGACCACAAAGTATAAGATGTGTGTGTCTCTCTGTCTAGAAACCAAAGTTAAATACAGGTGCTTGGGTTGTTGTTTCTTGGTGTACTGACAGCCTTAGGAAATGGCAACTCCAAGAAATGAAGTTCTCATCCCAGAGAATGTCAGGGCTGATGAGAGTCAGCTTCCTGACTCCACCCCCACACCTTCCCCCATCTTTCCCCAGGAGTAATCTAATGGGGGGGGGGGCGGGGAATGTTGTGGACAACAATACCTACTCTAGGACAGCATTTTTTCCAGGGACCTCTCACCCTAGGCCCAACTCCAACACCCCAGTTCAATCTCAAGGACCTGCCTGACAAAATCCTCCCCCCAAATAACTACCTTAGTCAGTGCACACTCATCCAGGTCTCTTTGCAATACTGCAGTCAATGGCATCGCTGTTCTTGTCCTCCCCCATCAATGGGAGCAGTCCCTATGTCTTCTATATCCAGCCTTAAAGAACCTGCTCAATGTCTTCTCCTCTGGGAAGTCCTGTCTGCTCCCTCCTCTCTGCTCCCAGAGCCCTGGATCCATGCTTCTCGACATATTACATTTTTCTCCAGTTATTTGTTCACTGGTCAACCTCCTCTACCAGGCTACAGACTTGTCAGATAGGATATCGGCTTTGTCATCCTGATGCCCCATACAAGACAGGCCAGAAATCACCCCCAGACTAGGCTCAGGCTGGGGTCCTGAGCCCTGGCCCTGGATCAGCTGCACCATCTCCCTGGAGAGCTCAAGGTCTGGAAGGTGCCCAGTGGGGAGAATGAGTGGGCTCCCAGCCCTGCCGTGCAGCCCTTCTCCATCACTAACTATCCTACCCAAAGCCAGAAATTCCCAAGCTGAGCCTGTTGGATTTCAGGGCCAAACAATAACATGGGGAGGAAAGATGCCACCCCCTAAGACCAGCCAGAAGGCCTTCTCTCATCACAGATCTCAGGCAGTTGGTCAGTTCAGGATGAGGGTGGAAGGTCCTGATGGGCAGCTTGTAGTGATAGTCACAGGTTCATGCAGAATCAGTTTTTTCCCATGAGTCTACACAGAGGCATCAGACACCATGCTCCCCAGTAAGGTCAAGGGCAGGCTCTGTTTCTAGGAAAGGATAGGGACCTAGATCTTGGCAGAGTGACCCATAAGTAAAAGATCTCAATCCATCTATGTTGAATGAACCAACAACAAAAAAAAAGAATGAAGCCCCCACCCTCACCTGAGACCCAGGCGGAGATCCTTTGTGAGGTCGCAGCACCCAGGGAAAGGAGACTCAGCCCTGAGACTGCACAGAGCATGCCTCTAGCCTGAGCGTGGCAGCTTATTGGGAAATCAATGAGGAGGTGGCCCTGTCTGGGCAGGCTGACATGCTGTATACAGGCCTTCTGCAAACACAATCATCTCCTCAGTTATTAATGGGTCCCGCTCGCTGCCTCTTCATTAGTGTTCAAATATCAACAGAAAACCGTTTACTTACCATAGGCTTCTGCTCACGCCGAGCAAATTTGGACAGGGCTAGTCAAACAGGGAGCTTGTTGTTGGGCTAATGACAGAGCCCAATGTAAATTTTAGTGGTGGCAGAAGCAGGCAGAGAGGGCACAAGCCGTCACCTGTCCCCAGGAGCAGTCCAGAGAGAGCTTCGGGTGGGGGAGGGGAGGGGCGGGGAGTAGTGCAGGGAGAAGCAGCTATCCTGAGCCCCAAGCCACACAGCCATGGTCCTCCATGTGAACCTTGCTGAGTCCCTTACACTATGTGTGCAGTCATGATCTCTTCAAATCTTCACATTGGTCCTGTGAACTGGGCCTGGCAGGAATTGCAAGGCAACATAGAGTAGTGGCTGAGGACATGAACTTAACAGCTAGACAAAGCATGGGTTCAAATCCCTGCACCAGCTGCATGGCCAAGCCTCAGGTTCCTGATCTGTAAAACGGGAAATCTAGTCGTACTTATCTCACAGACATGCCGGGAAGGTTAAGTGAGATAGAGAACAACAACAGTGCTCAATCCCTGGACTCCTCTTTCGTGAGTAAGAAAACTGAGGCCTGGACAAATGTGAGAATTTCATCCAAAGTTGTGTGCCTAGGAAGTGACACAGCCAGGCTGGAGCCCGCAGTTTTCAACCTCAGGTTCAGGGTGCTGTGCCTCATCATATCCCCAGGTCTCAGTGCTGCCGGTGTGCACCCCACAACTGGTACCCAGAGCTGCCCTGAATGCTCACCTTGGACCAGCCCGAGCTGACTTACTTCTAGAGGGTCACTCCTTGCCACACCCCTTGTGCTTGTTCTCTGAATGTCTGCATCTCTGCTCTCTTATCCCTGGTGGAACGTCAACAGAGAGTGGGGATCTCTGAGGCTCACCTTTTTTATCCTCACTCAGTCCTGGCCTCTCAGAAAGTGTTGTCTCTTCCTGGGGTCTCCACAGAACAATCTCTCTGGGCCCTATGAGGGAGGAACCTTGTAAACTTCCTCAATAGCCTAAGTCCTAGGTCCTTCCGCCCAGTGGCCCAGGCTGAGGAAGGTGTCCCTCTAGTCACTGGCTCACCAGGGATTTGAACAGTCACCCATTTAATTTCTTCTCGTTGAGGCATCACAGACTCTCAAGCTGAATCTGGGAGACCCTGGATTGGACCAACCTCTGGTGGCCACAGAACCAGAAGGACTGAGGGGAATGGGCAGGGAGCAGGGGTTCCGTTGTTAGAAGTACACCTCTCATCGCCCAGCCAGGCCTACCATCACATGCCCTTTGCACATAGTTGCCAGGCATGTATTGGTATCACAGCCCCTCCGTGTCAGGCTCTAGGGATGCCAAACTACAGGTCTTGTCTGCAGGAGGTCTGTGCCTGTTACAAAGGTACACAAGAAAGAAAGCATATCACAGTGGCCAGAGCTAAGCAGCCTGCAAGAGAGGCCCTAAAAAAAGGGACAAGACAAAGAGAAACTTGGTTCTATCTGAGAAGCTGAAGGAGACTTCACAGAGTGTGAATACTTGAGCACAGGCTGGAAGAACGACAATGAGCTTCCAGTGAAGAAAACAAGAAGGACCTTCCAGGCCATGTTAACAGCACGTGTGACAGGTGTGAGAGGCACACATAGTCAGAGAGCTGGGAGGCTGGGCAGGGAAATGGGACCAGTGCCTGACGAGCTTTGTGTCCCATAATATGGCACTTGGGTGATACCCGTAGGCATGGAAAGCTCATAGCATTCATTCAGTTGCCATTTGAATGCTCTCATGAGCATTCAAGTAACTCACTCTCTCCTGTGTTAATTTGTCCTTTGTCGCAATGTCTTTGCATTGAAGCAATACTTTTTCTCCTTCATGGCCTAAGTCAGCCCCTGGGGCACACAAGGACACAAGTCATCACTCATTCTACAGAGCGTTTACTGAGCGCCTCCTGCATACTGACATGGTATACACACATGACAAGAGAACACATCATATAAACAGACACAGAGTAAAATAATTTTAGGGAGAGATAATGCTATAAAGGAAATTATTTTGTGCTGTTGTGGAGTTATTTTGACTGAATTGGTCACAAGAGGTCTATCTGAATTGCAGAAACTTGAACTTGAGATGATAGAAAGGAAGGAAAAGGACTCCTGGGTTTGGGGATTGACAACTGGGCGTGTGGTGGTATCCCTGAGCAAGATCAGAGACTGTGAGCAAGGAGAGGTGAGCAGACAGATGGGCCCCTGCCACCCACTCCTAGAAAAAACAGCCTGACAACCTGTCCTGAGCTGTACAGCCTTGCACGCACCCCAGCACTGACGGTGCCTGCCTGCACACATATACACACACCCACGCACAACTGCGCACTTCTTCCCTCAGTGCACATACTCACACTCAGACTCCAGTGTGAGTCTCTGCCTCCACAGTAATGAATGCACTTGCAGGGCCCCCTGTGCAGGGCCCCAAACCCAGGCCTGTCATCCTCACGACACGTAACAGTTTGGATGCACGGGACACAGACTTTGTTCTTTGCTGGGACCTCACGCACACCCCTGGGGCCTCGCTATGCTCACTAGTTCATCTGCTTTTTTAACCTTAGCTAATGCAGATCTCCACCCCAGGGTGACTAGTCTGGGTTTCTTTCCCAGCAGGAAAGAAATTCTGAAGCTTGAGTCATTTGAATCTGTGGCACTCAAAGGTCTCCTGACCAGAAGGAACAGGAAAATGTCACTGGCTGATGGAAACAATTTTAATGCAAAATGCCACCTTCTAATGATTGCACCTTTTGCTGCAGCTGCCAGCAAAAGGACACTTATCTCTTTCCTGGGGCCAGACTCTGATCAAACAGTTTTGTACATCCCTCTGCCTCCCCTTTCCCCACGACTGCACATTTCAGGCCAATCTTGGGCTCCTCCCAGTGCCAGCCCAGCCCTCCTCCTGGAAAAGGGCAGAATGGCCTGGGCAAGCACTCCCTGAATGGCCTTTCACTAGACCTCTGTCACTCCTCTACATTCTGACCCCTGGATGGGGGCAAGGGGCTCCTACTCCATCAACTTCGAAGCAGGGCCTGGGGTGAGGGGCCCCCCTCAGGGCTCCCACAGCACACAATGCCTCTGCTATCACTACATTCCCTTCTGCATGGGAGTCCCTTTGTCTCCTCTCTCCTCTCCAGACTCTAAGCTGCATTGAGAGGAAACGGGTCATGCCCATCTTGCTCACCACTGTGTCCTCAGAATCTAGCACTGGTCTAGCACATAGTAGGCACTCTATAATGAATAGATGAAGAATAATGGAATGAGGAAAAAACAGCACTCCTCTTACCCAGGGCAAAGAAGAACATTTCTGCTTTTTCCCAGACTTCTCTGGTCCAAAGGTCTCCCCATCCCCAAAGTACACCCCGGTGTGTGTGCATGCACGTGCACGCACTCTCTCATCCAAAACCATCCCAGTGCTTTTTCCTGTTCTTACGCGTCTTCAGAGTCCCCAGCCCCCAGCTCAGTGGGGGCTTCAGCACATCATGAGCCCAGCCAGCCTTGCCTCACTTCTCATCACAGCCCCCCACCCCACAGACACTCACTTTCTGACGTCCCTAGTCTGGGCTCTCTACCTGGAATGCCCTTCCTCACCCTTTAAAATCCTTCTTCTCCTTCAATCCTCATTCTAAGGACACATCTCAGAGGAGACAGAATTCTGAAATGCCCCCCAAGATTCTCCAGCCTGGTCATCCAATCGAACACTAAACAGGTATCATTGTCAGGAATTCTGCAGATGTAACAAAAGTCCAAAATCAGTGACCTTAAGATACAGAGATGATTCAGGTGGACGGACCTACTCGCCAAGCCCTTTTAAAGGAGAGCTTCTCCTGCTGGCCACAGAAGAGAAGTCAGGGAGGTTGGAAGCCTGAGGAGAATTTGACACACTGCCACTGGCTTGGAGGTGGAAGGGGCCCTGGGAAGAGGCCTGAGAGCAGCCTCTGCCAGCTAACAGTGGCAGCCAACCAAGCACCAGCAAGTGTCTGGGCCCTCAGATCTGTGACTGCCTATAACCGGCACGAGCGTAAAGGTGGGTTTTTCTCCCAGAGCCTCCATGCGAGAGCTCAGTCCAGGAAACACCTTGAGCTCAGCCTCATGGGTACCGCGAGCCAGGCCAGACTTCAACCTCCAGAACCGGGGAGTCATAAGTAGTGTTGTATAGGATTTTGTTGTATGTTTTCCCATCATTTTATTTCTAAATATTAATTGTGGTAAAATACACATAACAAAAATTGTATGTACGTTTTTAATGTGCAGTTTGGCAGTGTTAAGTATGTTTACACTGTTGTGCTACCTCCCTGCAGACCACTTTTCATCCTGCAAACAGAAGCTCAGCACCCACTGAACTCTAACCCCCAGCACCTCTCCCCACAGATCCTGGCAACCACATTCTGTTTTCTGCCTTGGCGGCTCATGGGTCCTGTGTCACACTGCTCTGTGTGTGTCAGGTGTGCAGCCGGAGGAGAGCAGTCCACCTCCTCTCGGAAGCCTTGGCTGACCCCTCTGCTGAGGCTCATGACTTCCTCCTTCAGGTTCCCCCACTGTCTTCTCCTGGATCCTAGTCCCCATTTGGCCTTAGTGCCCATATCCAAGTGGGCAAGCAGAACTTGAGGGTCCCTTGAGAGTGGGGACAGGAATGTATTCACAACTGGTTCCCCATTGTGCTTGTCATCACAATAACTAGTAAAAATGACAGTTATCACTTATCCATTCATTAAGCATCTATTGTGTTCTGTAATAAGTCCTTACACAAGCCTAACTAAAAAACACCAAGATAGTAGTATTCATAATGAAAATAATAACTATAATTTACAGCATGCTGGATACCACACTAAGCATTTTATATGTATTTTCTCCTTCAAGCATCACTATCTTATGAGGTTAAAATTATTATTAGCCCATTTTAGAGATAATGAGACAGACTCAGAGAGGTTAAAAATAATAGTAATAACTTGCCAAGATCACACAGCTAATAGACGGCAAAACCACGTACTAACCATGGGACTGAGATCCACGGAATTACAGATCTTGGGACCAAGACAACAAGACTGTGTGGGTTGGTCCTGTGGCGTTTGCCCAGAGGCTCTCGGCCCTGGAAGAGACATGGCACTCACATCTGGAGAGCGGGCGGGACTCAGTGAGGCTGCCAGAGGGCATCGCAGGGTGGAGTCAGGTCAGATGCTGAAACTGGGCCCAGCAGTTTCAAACCAGGTAGGTAAAGATGGGGGCAAAGGGAGGGGAGGGCCATCTAATCCCCAGTCCTCTTCTTTGATCAGAAGTGATCATTTAACTATTTTATATATTAGGGTTCCAAATAGGGTTCCAAAACAGTTCCACTGCTAAAAACATAGTCTGAAAACTACTACGTTGTCCCAAGCCTTTTTAGTGGGAAGGCACACTTATTATAGAGACTCAGAAAGATAAAGTCACTTGCCTAAGTTCACGCAACCGTTCTGTGGTCAAACCAAGACTAGAACACAGGTCTTCTTGCATATCTCCTTTTGGGTCGTGGGGAAGATCCCATGGGAGACAAGCAAGACTCCTAAATTCCACGGGGTCCTGCTGGTGGACTTGAAACGGCTCTGAAGCCTAGAAGACTGACTAGCACGCTGGTCTGGGAGTCAACACACAGGTGCCCATCTCAACTCTATCCCTAGCAATTCACTTTTCTCCCTTGGGCCTCAGTTTCCCATCCGTGAAATGAGGGAGTAGGCTGGGTATCCCTATATTATATGTATCTCCGTGCTGTGTGAGTCTGTGGTTCTGTGATTGTAGGAAGGCCAGTGGAGACCACACCCAGCCCCACCAGTGGTGACTCAGTCTCCCTTCTAGCTCTCCCTGTTGGCACCCCACCCCCACCAAAAGTGAGAGAGGCAGTAAAATACAAACCAGCTTCAGATGGGAAAGAGGAGTGAATGTGCAGAGACCCAGGCAAGAGGTGTCAGCACCAGAGGAAGTAATTTAATAAGCGCCCACTTGGAAATTATATCACCCCAAATAATATAATAAACCCTAATTTACTCACATTTATCTCCCAGAGCTTTTTTTGGGGAAGCATAATCGTGCCTGCTCTACAGTGATGGATTAGCGCAATGGAAACTCCACTGGGAAATAAAAAAAATACATCTTGTAGTTTTTGACGTGTTATTATTCAGTGTTATCTCGTATGCCTCATTCCAGGTCCATTACTCATGTTCACTTTTTCCATTTTTTTCCCTTCCCTTCTTAAAAACCAGAGCCAGAGGCCTGGCTGCTGGTAAGTGGCATCTCTCTCCATTTGCCTGAGCACAGACAGCCCAGTGCTAGGGTGTTCTTGGGTTGGGCTAGAGGTGGTAGGAGAGATTCCACAGGGGATAGTGAACGCGGCTGGTGTCTGTGGTGAGCGGCTGCCTCCTTTCTCAAGTCTGGAGTCAGAGCTGCATTAGCAGCTCTCCAGGGACCAACCTAGCCCCCGAAGTCAGATGGGACACTAGAGCCCTCTCTAATCTCTGACTGACCACCAGAGCTGGCCTCAAAATGGTTATGTCTGAGATTACTAAGGGAATCAGGATAGGAAACTATCTCAAGCAAGAAAAGGATACAGGATTGCCTCTAGAAACCTGAGAGTAGCAAGTACAGCAAGGTCTCGCAAGTAGAGAGCAAAGGACCAGGGGTAATTTCTGTGTCTTTCTGTGGCTTCCACTTCTCTCTCTCTCTCTCTCTCCCCCCACCCCATTTCTCTCTCTCTCCTTCCTCTCCCTGCCTCTGTGAACCTATTTCTAGTGTCTGCCTTTCTTTATATGTAATTCAAATGGGCCACCCAGGGTCCTCGTTCCCCATCGTCTCCAGATACAGCATTCAACCAACTGTGTCCCAACTCGGCGTTTCCAGAAGAGAGCCTCTGAGCAGCCCAGTGTGGAGCAGGAACCCACCCCTGGACCGGGCAGCCATGGAAATGGAGTGAGGGCAGAATGGGTGGGAGGTCACGTGCTATTTTCATGGCGGTCAGGCCTAAGGCTTCCATGGGCAGTTCTCCAAGAAGGGGGTGCAGACCAGCTAGGCTGTCTAAGAGGTAACTGCTATTACTTAACCTCTCCAAGGCTGTTTCCTTACCTGCAAAATGGGGATGGTGATAGAAGGAAGCAAGGTAATGAAAGCAAAGGTGCTCTGTAAAGTTAGCACCCGTTGGGCCCTCCCAATTTGTTCTGGAAGGTCCTTCCCTGTCCTCACCTCTGAGAAGAAGCAGACAGCCATCTTCAGTCCTAAGTAAGGCCAGGCCACAGAGTACAGCAACAGGAACCAGCTGCTTCATTGGTGCTGCTTTTCCAGCCACCTGAAGGCAGCAGTCTGCAACCCTGCTCTCCCCCAAGAAGAAAGGAAAGGGGGAAGGCCCCTAGCACCCAGGGAGGTGCCCTACATAATTGCTAACAAGCAGGTGTGACCGAGTTTTAACAATAATGAAAGTTATCAACTGAGAACTGTCCATTTCGGGGTCTAGCGGTTTTTCAGCACATTAAACATTAAGGGTGATCACCTTGCATGCACTGGTGCCTATGCAGCAGCCCTGTGTCTTGCCTGCTTATGGCAGGAAACTGTAGGCAGAGCTCCAAGCAGAACCTGGGAGGTTTTCTTTCCCGACTCTGAGGGTCTGAGCGAAAAACCTTATCAGGCTATCCTCTGCAAGCCCCATCACTGCCTGGGGAGCTGGCCTCAGTCCAGGTAGGCTATCTCCCTGAAGTCCTACTTGGCATCTCTAGGGGCTGAGGTCCCTAGGTCTCAAAGAATTCAAACTTCCACATCAGGAAAAACCCTATGAAGTCCCCTTGCCATCTCTCTTCCACTGATACTACTCCAAGACACTACTCTGCTGCCCCTCACCATTACCTGCTTGGTAGATCTCATCCCTCATGGAATGAGACAGGTCCTGGACATTCAGGGTGAACAGAATCCTTCGTAACTCTGTGCACTGAGTTAGGCCACTCATGTTTTTCTTCTCTTTTCATACAGTTTGTGGGATAGATTTTATTATTCCCATATTGCTGCTGAGAAAATGTCACCTCAGAGAAGCTGACAAATTTGCCCAAGATCACACAGCTACAAGTAGAGGTACCAATATTCAAACCTGAGTCTATATTCTTCAATGCCTGTGCTCTTTACAGGAACCCTCCCAGTTACATTGGCCAGACTCCCATTGGCCTGACTCTCTGCATGCCCTGAGAAGTTGATCTGGGCCATAGGAACAGGGCTTCCTGGTCCACCAGCTTCATCTGCAGTGCAGTAGAAGTGGCTCTTGACAAGCTGCATTTATGCTCCTACTAACAACATTACCTTGAGCAAGTTGTTTAACCTTCCCCATGCCTGTTTTCTCATCTGAGAAACGGAAAGAATATTTTCTACTTCACAGGATTTTAGGAGGGAATCAAAAGACCTAGCAAGCTGGAAGTCGTTGCCATCGCCGTCATCATCATCATCATCATCATCATCATCATCATCATCATTCTTGGCCTTCAGATACCATCTGTGATGATCAGCCAAAAAAAGTGCAAGCAGGCCCTTCACACATTTCTGTGCATGTTGGTGGTGTGGGCGTACATGAGCCCTTCTCTCTCTTTTGGTGTCTCCTTGCATGCACTGGTCTTGGTGTAACCAGTCTCATTAACAAATTTCTTAGTAATGGGAACTCACCGACCAAGATTTCCACCCCACCCTCACTCCAACACAGGTACAAGCCAGAAGCAAAATTATGATAGTGTCTCTGTAAGCTCTCCCAACCTGATCATGACCTCCCCTCAGAAGCCACAGGGTCCCTTACTCTGGCACACACTTAGCCTATTCCAATTCCCCCTCCAAGATGTACCTGTCCTGTGCTATATCTTCTTTTGGCTAATATATTTGCATTTTAGAGGGTCTTTAAAGCTTCTCTCCACCTCTCAAAGATAGTATTTCTTTGGGAGGGTGGGGACAAAATGGCCTGGATCCTCTCCAAAACACATTTACTAATCGCCTCTGCTTGATCAGTCCTACCTCCAACACAACAGTCACAGACCAGCTCTGTGAGCTCAAGTTCATTGGTACCCACAAATTGTATCATTATAAATAATGGTGTCCACTCCATGGGTCCCTGAATTTCAGAAAGGCATTTTATGGCCAATGCCCTGGATTCCATCACCTTATATATTGGAGAACTGGAACTTGACCAGCCCTTGGGCCCTGTCCAAGGTGCTGATGTTTTTCTTGGTTGCCATAGTCCCCTTGTGTGTAATCAATGCTTCCTCCAACAAGAGGGCCCATTAACATGCAGCCTGAGACAGCAGATCAAGGTGGAAAAGGCACAATCCATATTTCCTAATGTAGGGTAAATGGAGTCAGTCTGGTTCCCTCACCCAGATGTCTGGGTAACTAAGATAAGCAGTGTTTCCATAGCCTTGAGACTGGGTCCAATAAACTGTATTCCCATAACCTTGAGTGGGCCCGCATGCACAGAAGCATGCTGTGTTATACAGTGTTTTGGCACCTTGCTGGCTTTGTGTATGTTTAGTATATAAGGGACCTGGGGCTTCCTGCTGTGCGAAACATGGCCTGTGGTGTGTATGTTCACCCCATCCTAGAATAAAGGTATATCTGGCGTTCCCATGGCTCCACACATTTTCTTCCATCTGCCCGAATCCCAAGTGAACCTGCCTGGCCTTGACAAGCTGCAACACACCTAGGTAAGCTTCAATATTTCCCTCTGAAAAATGAGGAGAGGGAAAGAATAATGATTCACAATAGTTATTGTGAGAATTATATGTGTTAACATATTGGAGCACAGGGCAGACACTCCTTTCTTCTGGAATATAATTGACCTATATCAACACCCTAGAAATCAATCTCTAAACTCTCTTCAGGAGTAATGCCACAACCTCTGTGAAACTTTTCCTGGCACCTGTCCCATTATCAAGGAACTAACTGAGAGCTTTCCCCCAGGATTCCCAGAGTGCAATGCACACACCTCCCCACCCTTCACTAACTCACCATTCTGCATTACATTTATCCATGTACTCATGTGCACATTTTCCCTCTCTATAAACCACAATGTCCTCAAAGGTGGGGGGCTGGACCTTATTCCTTGGCGTGTCATGCTGACAGGTGTATAGTGCATGAACACCTGAATCCAGTCCCACAGAGAATAGTGTTCTTTCTTTGTTTAGAATTGTTCATCCAGCTCTTTCCTGAGATTCTGGCCAAGATGGAGGCATAGGCAGAAATGCTTCACTTCCATGCCCCACCAAAAGAAGGATAACAACCAATTTAAAAACAAAGAACAGCCAGAACTGCCACAAAATCATTTGCATAGAAGTCCAACAACCAAGGAGTTGAAGAAACATTCATCCAGACTGGTAAGAGGAGCAGAGACGGGCAGCCAGGGCAGAGAGAACATGTAGCAAGGCAAAGCAGTGGACTGTGCAGGCGATGCCCGCCCCCCCCCCCACAGTCGCACACAGATAAGCCAGGAGGAACAACTGGGAAGCGAGACAGACCTCGAAACCCAGAGTTTCAGCACAGGAAACTAAAGACTCAAAACCCATTGCTGTAAAAATATCTATGGGGGTTGCAGCAGCAAGGAAAACTCCCAGTCTCACACAAGAGCCCATTGGAGAGGTCCACAGAGCCCTCAAACACACACAAACCCACCCACCGGCGAATCAGCACCTGAAAGGGCAGAATCCACTTGTGAGAAGTGAGGAAAATGATGAAAAGTGGGACGAGCGCCAAGCAAGCGGCATTGTTCCCTCTCTGACCCCTCCCCCACAGACAGTGGCCCAGCACAGCAAAGAGGATTTCCCTGCCCTGGTGAATACCTAAGATTCCACCCCTTAAAACGTAACAGGGGCACCTACACAAAGAAATATGGCCCAAATGAAAGAATAGATAAAAACCCCAGAAAAAGAACTAAGCAACAAGGAGAGAGACAACCTATCTGATGCAGAGTTCAAAACACTGGTAATCAGGATACTCACAGAATTGACTGAGCTCAGCAAAATGAAGGAAGAAATAAAAGCTACAGAAGTGAAATAAAGGAAAATATACAGGGAACCAACAGTGAAGGGAAGGAACCGGGACTCAAATCAATGATTTGGAACAATAAGAAGAAGTAAACATCCAACTGGAACAGAATGAAGAAACAAGAATTCAAAAAAAAAATAAGGAAAGGCTTAGGAATCTCCAGGACAACTTTAAACATTCCAACATCTGAATCACAGGGGTGCCAGAAGGAGAGCAACAACAGCAAGAAAGTGAAAACTTATTTGAACATATACTGAAGGAAAACTTCCCCAATCTGGAAAAGGAAATAGACTTCCAGGAAGTCCAGGAAGCCCAGAGAGGCCCAAAGAAATTGGACCCAAGGAGGAACACACCAAGGCACATTATCATTAAGTTGCCCAAGATTAAAGATAAAGAGAGAATCTTAAAAGCAGCAAGAGAAAAGGAGACAGT